>JAEPRB010000129.1:0-115138 GCA_016758965.1 Circinella minor | reverse complement strand
CAGCTACAACAGATGCTTATGTATTTTTATAGTGAGCACCAGTAATATTATCGTATATTACAACGTAATTGTTTATTAAGATAACTCAAGTTCTTTTGAGATAATATATGTTAAGCGATAATGATTTCAATATAATCAAATCTAGTACAGAGATATTATGTCTGTATGTATTGAGTCTTTATAATGTGAATTCAGTTGTTATTAAATTCAAATACTACTTTAAATACGTAGTCAACAAATAAATATATAAAATAAATAAAATAAGGATTTTAAGATAATCTCTTGGTTAAAATAAAATAAATAAAACAACCCAATATACGGTGTTGAGTGATCAATAGAAAATATTTTTAAAATAAAGATTGATTGAATAACTGATTGATAATTTTTATTTGGTTTAAAAAAGTTGGGGTTTATATATCTTTTACAAATGTTCCGCAGTAACTTTCTATTGTTACGCAGCTAATTCCGCAGCAACTGTTTAATGTCGCGCAGCTATTACATGTGATTATTTAATTTATAATTTGGGGGGATAATTATATAGTTGTTGTACAATCGGTTGATTAATGAAAAAAGGTAATAGAAATGAGAATATTCTTATATGAATAAATATTCAGAATATTCGTGTATAAAAATAGAAAATAAGAAAAGTTGTTTATGTAAGGGTTACACTATTGAGGAATTTTGTCGAAACTTAAAGATGTGGTTAACAAAGATCCTGCTTCAGTGAGACTTAATACTAAATTAAGTGATCGTATTAAAAGGGCATCAGAATACATCTTCCATGAAGATTGTCAAGCTTGGATCAAACATTCATTAACCTTTTGGGACCGCTGTTTAGCAGGTGAAAAAGGATTATAAAAAATACATTTAATATATAGTTCTTTTAATATAAATAAATATAAAAAACAAATATTATTACATTTCTTTTTGATCATATTCATTTTTATTATCTGATAGCTCATATTCATTTGATATGGCTTAATATCAAAATTAGATGGCTCAATTTCAATAGCTGACTTAATTTTGGCCCATTTTCAAAAAGTGGCTCATTTTCGAAATCATGGCTCATTTTTATTTTTGGTGGCCAAATTTAACTTCCAATGCTGTACCAAAGAAAAAAGCACCTCGCATTGACCACTTACGAAGTGAAATGCTTAAACTTCTTATTTCAGTCTTAACACCCTTTCTATATAAGCTATTCTATTTATGTTGGATCAGCTCATACACACCTGAATCATGGCGCATTGCACAAGTAGTACCAATACACAAGAAAGGCCCACCTGACAATCCAGCTAACTTCCGACCAATCAGTTTAACATCAATACTATGGAAAGTATTTGAATATTGCCTTCAGCAACCATTAGAAATACACAGCCCTTCCTTGGATATTTCTCAAGGAGGCTACCGTACAGAACGTAGCTCTCTAGACCAAGTACTTTGTCTACAAGAAATATGCCGTTTACATAAGGCCTGCAATAATAACTTACCTTGTACACTAGGATTCCTCGATGTGATGCAGGCATATGATTCTGTCGATCCGTCAATCATATGGAATTTGTTACAAGCTCACCATACACCACCTCTCCTAATATCTCTACCTCAAAATCTTTTCGGTGATGTTTATATTGAAGTGGTCATTTCCAACACTAATTCATACCGTTTTCCCCCAACAACTGGGGTCCTCCAAGGCTCTATATTATCCCCTTTTATTTATTCACTTTATATTAATAGTTTACCAGCTTTGCTTCAAACTACTGAACAACCCCCGAGGTCGCCGTCACGAACACCATATACAACAACAACATTAGACCATCACAATGAAGATTCGCAACCATCAATTATATCATCTCAACGACGCCGAGGCCGACCCTCAACAGCATCTTTGACTCAATCATTACCCTCTATTCAATGTCTTCTGTATGCAGATAATGTAGTAGTAATTAGCACTCCTCAAAAGATGCAAGAAATACTACAGCTTTGCGAACAACATAGCTACGATTTGGGATATCGTTGGAACCCAAAAAAATGTGTGATCATTCAACCACCCAACAATGAAAATACATATACATTATATGATACTCAAATCCTGACCCAATCATCATTTATATATTTAGGAATTCCTATTAACTACTATGGTCAGATCGATATTCCACAACTAATCAACCGTAATTCACAATCAGCACTCCAAAGTATGCAGATGCTCAATAATATTGGCCTAAATCCATCAGGACTATCCCGACATCTTTCCAGTCAACTTTATTCCCAGTTCATACGCCCAAAACTAGAGTATGGTCTAGCAATCTCAACATTTAAAAAATCATATCTTATCTCTATAGAAAAAGCCCAAAACTCATGCATCCGAATGATCTATGGCGCACACCCCAAGTCTGAAATGAAAATTATGCGACGCCTTGTTAAAATGCCTAGTATGTCTAAACGTATAGCAATCTTACAAGCAAAGTTTGTATACCGCGCTGAATTTTTACTATCTGATGCACTCTTCACCATCATACGCCCAGTCTTAGAAGCTCAACAAGGAAGTTATCAGAGGAAACTTAAAAAGAAATCACCTATCATTCAACAACTACCCGAAGTGCTTTCTAACCTCAGTTCAAAAGAACTAAAAGCAGGCATTCGTCTTTTTCTACAAAACAATCTCAATTCCATACGGTCTGCTGTTACTGGTTCCAAATTACTTAGTTGCTGCCTCCCGAACTTGAGTGTGGATCCCATCATGTGGCTCCCAATGACCAATCGAGAGCGAAGTTGTTGCTTACGATGGCGGTTAGGATGGCTTCCTGGAGGTCGCCTACATCCTTGTAACAAATGCCATCAAACTACTTTTTCCAAAAAACATGCCATTCAATGCCTTAACATGCATAGTCGCCTACATATCCCATACTACCAACCTGATCCAATATCATTTTTTCTAACTCAGCTACCCAAAGGGCAACCAACTTCACCAAAACGAATACAACACTTAACCTCCTACTGGCCAATCATCTGCTCTATCCTGATGGAACTTGACTCCTACCACCATCCAACCAGCAATCAGCAGCAATACCAAGACCCAAATCCAGGTACGGCTCTCATCAAGTGGATTACTCCCCCTGCTCCTCAAGTTACTGAATAACATACTACTCGTTTCCTTGAAACACTACTTTAATTTATTTACACCCCTCTCTTTATTTATTTATTTTTCTTCTTTCTTTTCTCCATTCTGATTTATTCCTTGTTTTTTTTCTCTCTCTTTTTTTTCTCTTTTTGTCTTTTTCTCTACCCCTCCTCACAGCTTTAGCAACGACATAAACCCAATGTAATAATTTTCTCAAATCATACCTCTAACGGCACCCCATACTACTTTCAAAACAGAACGCTTTCTATCTCTATTTTAATAGATAACTTCTCATCAATCTCTTACCTTTTTCCCTATTTACTCGCATAGGGTTTTCATTCCCTCTACCCCCACTACCTTGTCTCTAGCAAATATGTCCACCAAAGACACTGTGCTCAATTTGAAACGTTAAATAAAATAAATTGAATTTAAACGTATAGGGACTATAGGCATAAGGAAACTTACCTGTGCGAATTATAATGCACCTTGGTGTCCTTAAACCTTGGAACTTGAGCCTTGGACCTTACACTTGAGTGTCTTGACGGTTGTTATGGCAACAGATCGCGAAATGCGAACGTTGACCATTAGGAATTATATAGAAAATAAAAATAAAAAAAAAGTTTGTGAATTAGTAAAGTACATGAGAGAACAAAAAAATAGAGTTGACTATAATAAAACTTCGCTTAAGTTTTCGTCTACCATAGGGGCCAAAGCGCTTAACAACTCATAAAAAATACCATGGCCTATTATAGTATTGAGCACAAGAAGTACAGCAGTAAAGGCAGAGCGAAAACGGCTGAAGCTTTACCAAGGGTTCAGGTACAAAGAAAAAAAAATCAAGTGTCAAATAGCGGCGTTTGATTTTTTTTAAATTAGCCGTGAAGCACTGCATAAGGGACTATAGGCATAAGGAAACATACCTGTGCGAGTTATCAGGCACCGTGGTGTTCTTAAACCGTGGAACTTGAACCTTGGACCTTGCACCTTGGAGCCTTGGCGGTTGTTACGGCAACAGATCGCGAAATGCGAACGTTGACCATTAGGAATTATATAGAAAATAAAAATAAAAAAAAAGTTTGTGAATTAGTAAAGTACATGAGAGAGCAAAAACATAGAGTTGACTATAATAATACTTCGCTTAAGTTTTCGTCTACCATAGGGGCCAAAGCGCTTAACAACTCATAAAAAATACCATGGCCTATTATGGTATTGAGCACAAGAAGTACAGCAGTAAAGGCAGAGCGAAAACGGCTGAAGCTTTACTAGGGGTTCAGGTACAAAGAAAAAAAAATCAAGTGTCAAATAGCGGCGTTTGATTTTCTTTAAATTAGCCGTGAAGCACTGCATAAGGGACTATAGGCATAAGGAAACATACCTGTGCGAGTTATGAGGCACCTTGGTGTCCTTAAACCTTGGAACTTGAGCCTTGGACCTTGCACTTGAGTGTCTTGGCGGTTGTTACGGCAACAGATCACGAAATGCGAACGTTGACCATTAGGAATTATATAGAAAATAAAAATAAAAAAAAAGTTTGTGAATTAGTAAAGTACATGAGAGAACAAAAAAATAGAGTTGACTATAATAAAACTTCGCTTAAGTTTTCGTCTACCATAGGGGCCAAAGCGCTTAACAACTCATAAAAAATACCATGGCCTATTATGGTATTGAGCACAAGAAGTACAGCAGTAAAGGCAGAACGAAAACGGCTGAAGCTTTACTAAGGGTTCAGGGGCAAATAAAAAAAATCAAGTGTCAACTAGCGGCGTTTGATTTTTTTTAAAATAGCCGTGAAGCACTGCATAAGGGACTATAGGCATAAGGAAACATACCTGTGCGAGTTATGAGGCACCATGGTGTTCTTAAACCTTGGAACTTGAGCCCTGGACCTTGCACTTGAGTGTCTTGGCAGTTGTTACGGCAACAGATCACGAAATGCGAACGTTGACCATTAGGAATTATATAGAAAATAAAAATAAAAAAAAAGTTTGTGAATTAGTAAAGTACATGAGAGAACAAAAACATAGAGTTGGCTATAATAAAACTTCGTTTAAGTTTTCGTCTACCATAGGGGCCAAAGCGCTTAACAACTCATAAAAAATACCATGGCCTATTATGGTATTGAGCACAAGAAGTACAGCAGTAAAGGCAGAACGAAAACGGCTGAAGCTTTACTAAGGGTTCAGGGACAAAGAAAAAAAAATCAAGTGTCAAATAGCGGCGTTTGATTTTTTTTAATATAGCCGTGAAGCACTTGCTTTTTTTTTTGTATGGAGGTGTTACCCTCAAAATTTTATTGATGAAAACCGTACATATTTGCAGCGGGGTTGCAAGGCCAGAAATTGAGGAAGATATAAGAGAGAATGATTTGTTTAAACTAAATGAATATTGATATGTTCGATCACTAAATGAGCAATTTTTTGTGGAAGAAAAGGGATATGTTGGAAAATAAATTTCCAAGGTGCACGCCATACGTAGATGTAAAAATGTATAAGAAATAATTATAAATGAATCTGTGTGTGAAAAGAGCGATGGGGGGATCCCTGTTAGTAGAAAAATGAATAAAAGCAGGAGGAGGAGGATCATGAAAACTATAATGATTCCAAACGTATTGTCATATTTGATATTTGAGAGGGCAAGCAAAATAAAGTGAATAAGAGTTTGAGTGGAGTGGTGGCACATACGACATGTGGGTGTTGGCTGAATTGTATGTTGAAAGGATACATCAGGCTTGAAGTTGGTAGTTTTTGATGATATATTTAAACATTAAATTTTAGCATAGTGATCCATGGGTATTGACCAAGATAAATTCCAGTTGGATGGCGATATTGGAGGCATGGGTGGTTGATGATGATGTTGTAGCCGATAATTTTTTGTTGACCATTGTTGAAAAAATATGTTAGTACGTAGTAGCAGTTGAGGCAAAAGTTTGATAATTGATTGGACCCAGTGCATGGTGATGAGATAATATTGATTGATGAGGTGGTTGATAAAATATATGTAGAAAGAAAGTGTGAAAAAGAATATGTTGATTGAGTATGTCATTTTTAAAGTCGTTTTTGAAACGTTGGATATGGAATATAGTCATTTTTTTGTGGATCAGGTAATCGTAATTTGGCAATGATTGGATCATAAGTAAAAAAATTATTGACAGTTCGTTTGATAAATCCTGGACGGCGTGGTGGAGGATTTATTGGTGATAATATATAAATTGCAGTAAGGGGCAATTGTAAAACGGTAGTGGATGTGACATTGATATTGACATTCCAATTTAAATTAATCGAATCCATGGTACGTGTTAGAAGAGAAATTGGTGAATAAATGTTGGAATTATCTCGTTGTCGACATTGAGGAAATAAAAGTGTAGTCCGGTAATCAGGCATAAATTTGTGAATACTAACAAGTTGATGGACGATGCATAAAAGTGGTGCGGCGAAAGGTTTTTTGTCTTCAAGTAATGGTTGGAGCCAACGTAGTTGTAAAGCATTTTGTTGTACAATCGGATCAAGGAGGCCAATGCTCCCTGAAGCACTTGCATAGGGTACTATAAGCATAATTAAGCTCACCTGTGTGAATTATGAGGCACGTTAGTGTATTTCAGTATAACAATGTGAGAAACAAAAAAAGAGAGAAAAAAAATGTCATCACCAGTGCAATATATATATATATACAGTATATATGCATTTATGCAAGAAAAAAAAATTATGCAACTTAAAAAAAAAATACCTCTGACTTTTGGGTCTTTTGTGAATTGATTTGAGAACCCACAGGTTAAGCTCAAAAAAAGTTGTGACCCCCGCTTAAAATTTTGCCGGACCTATAAGGACTTTGTGAATCACAAGTTTTGACCATTTTGTGAATTTTGTGAAAATAAAATTTGATACATACCAATATCTACATCAATAACTGCATCATATATAAGCTCATCAACTAGGATAGTAGCATGAATTTCTTTAGGTTCTTCATCTGGAATTAATTTAATACTCCCTATTCCAGAAGAGTCATGATGAACATCAGCTAATAATATGTCAAGTTCATTTGACAACCTTCGATCTATTGTTGCTGCAGCTTCCTTCAATTCCCGCTCTTGCTCAGTCTCGAAGTTCAAAAGCCCTGTTTTAACCCAGGAACTTGTAATCGTCTCCTGTGATATTCCTTCCCATGCATTTCTTGCCTACCTCATATCATATGTTTCAATGACTCTTAATATTAAAGAAGTCCGTCTTCTTTATTTATACTATTTGACAGCTGCGTTGATATATTATTTTATCAACGGCAAAACGTATAGGATATAATGTTTACATATACCATTGTCATTACGTATTCATCGTCATTAACAAATCGGAAGACTATCATTGTTTCATACACGCATATTGATATACCCGGCCATTGATTAGGATTTAATATAAATAGTGATAATATTTTATTATAATAAACTTCAATTCAATTATTGTTCTTTGGGGTCTCGTTGACTTATTACAGTCTCTTTTATTTTATTAATTTCGATTGATATAACAGATGGCTAATAAATGATAGCTTACGATTTTATTTTTATAATCTCTTGTTGTGTAATTTTCCATTTCAAAGCTGTGGAGCACCCTATTACGAACACCATAATTGCCTCTACCTGCGGGGCATTGCTATTATATTTCTTGATCAGCTGCTCAAATACCAAAGTTGGCAGTATGGATTGCATAAATACAATCCAATCAACAGATCGTAAAAGACCTGTCTTCCTGGCAACATCTGTTGAAAAATAAAATCAGTATATTAAGTTAAAATTTTATATATAAATCGTAACTTTATCGAATAAATGGATAATATATATTAATAATAACCTCGGAAGCTACCCTCGAATATAGATGATGGTATAGTCGATCCTGATTTGATTATCGCACTACTAATGCTCAAACAAATCTGTTTAGGTAGCTCGATCGTGCAATTGACGTTTTTGTATTCGCCGGAAATCATCAACCATATCTTCCTGCTGCAATTCGCTCCTATTAAGTGCAACTCATCCAGACCGAAGAAAGTATGACCGTGGAACGATTGTAATAAAGCAAATTCGGTTGCCTTCTTGATCCCAAATCCCTATTATCCAAAAAAGAATAGAAGATTGCACTAGGTAAGATAAAATGTTATTTGTAAAAACAAAAGATGTTGTTGGTTTGGCTTATACCTTATCGCCATCGATGAATTCATTCATCTCTCTAGGATCGGACATAGTAACAATTCTGCGATAGTAATGCCCTGTCCCATTACCAGAAGGACTGACTTGAGGAATTGTTTTTGTTGTATTATAAGAACATTATCTCTTTATCCCAGATGAAA
This sequence comes from Circinella minor, assembly GCA_016758965.1. Taxonomy (NCBI): domain Eukaryota; kingdom Fungi; phylum Mucoromycota; class Mucoromycetes; order Mucorales; family Lichtheimiaceae; genus Circinella; species Circinella minor. The sequence continues at coordinate 106,695 of JAEPRB010000129.1, read as the reverse complement.
TAAGAAATCATATTTAAAATACAGACATGAACATAACTCAATTCTAAAAAGGAAAGTGAGTAAAATCGCATAACGATGTCCTGCGCCTCGTCAACTTAAATTAAAGAATAAAAGAGAGTACAGTATCATGGCTAAGCCCAATATACTTCAAAAGGGTAGCTATAGTAACCTTCTCAATACTAATGACTAATCTCAAGTACCTAACTTTAATATCAATCCCCTACATCATTCAATTAATGAAGCCCCATCATAACTCATAGAATAGAAAACATATAAATACAGGTTGTAAATATTATTTTAAAGAGATAACTTTATTCTAGTTTTTGAAATTATTATTAAAGATATATAACAAAGTGTCAAAGGATTTCATACCTTGTCTGTTTTTATTTTCTACTCTTATTAAAAGAACCAAATATCACGGTATATATAAATTAGTAAGGAGCATAAAACCTATTTACTCAATATGATATATTTATATAAATATTGTATAATCACCTGTTTTTTCTCCAAAACAGCGACGTTTAGCTGCATGTCCAATAAAAAAAAGTTTATACTTATGTGATACATCAGCATTACATGCCAAAGCAATTGTTATTCTGGTCTTATCATCCTTTTGTCCTGATAATGGTGTCTTTGAAATTGTTCGACGTGGTACTTGAGCATACGTAGAAAAGAGCAGTTTCGTCAAGTTATAGACATTTGACAACCCACATTCATTTATTTTTTCTTTAACTTTATATATTTGTGTTTGGAAATCTTAGGTACTTGTCACAGCCGATTCAGCTTCACCATGGATAATTCGTGACTTAAAACTGAAGCGTTTTTCAAAATTGGACATCCAGCCATTTGAAAACTCAAAATTGATAATCTTGAGAGCATTTCCAATTGGTATAGCTTGATTACAAAGCGATTCACGGTTGATAGGTGCACCTTTACTTTCCATTTCATTCACAAACTGGGCAAGAGCTTTTTCCGTATCAGGGTGGGCACATGGTCGTTTTCGTTTGCCATTAAGCTCTTCATCAGTCATAGCTAAGAAATTATCCTTTTTACTGAGAATCTCAGAAATAGTAGATTGGGAAGGGACAGCCACTTTTCCTTCGCCCATTTTGCCAGTCCAACTTGTTCTTTACCAGTTTACATGGATTTATATACAATAGAGAGTTTTTGATGCGTAGTAAGAGATTGGCGTGTTTTTTTTCTTGTGGGGCATCAGCATTAATGATACGTGATGATCCAGTTGCAGTTTGATCAGAAGTAATAAGGCGAGACATATATAATGGAGGAATTTATATAAAGAAAAAAATAAAGAATATGTTTATTATTGTTATGTTTTTATTGCTTATTTATAGTAAATGCGACACAATGTTCTTCTACGTATTGCTTTCTATCCTTCTTTTTACAAGATGAGATAAATGATTATTTTATTAATAAGAATGGTACAATGTTCTATACTTTTTTTTTGCTTCTTTTTGTGGATGGAATAGATACATATAAGACGGAGTATCTATGGATGACATTTTATCCGATCACTATAACTCAGATCAAGAATTCGATATAACGATAATTCGATATAACGATCCACCTTTGGTCTGATGGGGTGTATCGTTATATCGAGCGGTGACGGTACTAAACAAAAATAGATCACAGTAACGTTGTAGTTGTATTTAATATTTTTATTCAAAGTGTTGAAAAAAGGCACCATCTAATACGATTTTTCCTATTTTCCATCATATTGTAATATTACATCTATCTGTCAATACAGATTTGGTCTACAAAAATGCTATGGATGTCTTTACTGTGGAGCACATATATACTTACCTTATAGATGAAAAAACAAGAACATTGTTCTGGAACTCCACAACAGTTTATCATCACTTGCTAGATATATACTTCAACATTAGAAAAATAGGATTTATTACTACTGAACTAACTTTATCATGACAATACAAAATAAATAAAACGAATAAAAGTGCGAAAGGATGTAAAGAAAATATATTGATAACCAAATATTAACCAAGATTACGATTTATTGGGACGTGCCTAAAATAAAACATGTGTCAGAATAATACCATCATTTCCTACTTATGGATAATTATAAATTACACATACATGTTCTTTTATTGCTTAACCTGGATATACCAAAAGCTAGGGGTTTGGACAATGATCAAATCGATCTTGCAACGCATAGAAGTTACTATCAGAGCTGCTCTTTGCATTCATTTCATCGAGAAGTTGTACGCCAATATCTAAAATGTACATGTACATACACACATATCAAAACAATGCACCTAATATTATAAATAGTAGTTACCTGTTCCAATTCAACTGCTGCGATATTGTGGAGCACCAAATATAACTAGAGATTCACTTCCTGTCAGCTCCTTAACACATTGAACGTTTTGCGTAAAATCTGGATCTATATTCTACCATCATCTTTTTCTGCTTCTCTGTGATATCATTAACTTTACCAGACATCCCGTTTGCCTTATTATAAATTTTGTTCGATCTTCCAGCGCCTTGAATTTATTTTTATCTGCGTTCACTGGATTATAAGCTCTTGCAACTTCTTTATTAACACAAGTTGTCTTTTCTTTATCATTATGTTGAGATTTTGATACATCTAGATTATAAGCATCATATTTGGCTTTTCGTTTCAAGCATTAGTACATTGATTATCTGATAATATAAGAACCCTCCATATATTATTTTGTTTCATTTATTACCTGCAAACTCTTTTCGCTTTTCATAAACAAAGTGTGCCCATGTATTATGAGCTTTTGAATGGGTGAATAACTTTACAGCCGCACTACCAAACATTCTCTCGACCTTTTCAACTGGAAAACCACATCTATCCACAATATTCCACTTTACATTTTTAAGATTTTCTTTAGCTTGTTCAACAACAATATCAGCTAATTCTAGATTTTTATTCATTACTGGATTATGAATCTCCTCTTCTTCGTTATTGAGCATGTTTCCTCCTGTTCATCCTTCTATTCCCATTACCACCGTTGGCAGTTGAAGTTGCTAAAAACCTTGAACCGCTACCTTAATATACCAGTCAGCGAGCCGTACAAACTCAAAGTTGGTCATCATATGAAAAATTTCCAGCTTTGCTTCTGAGTTCAGCGTAGCGTGTTAAGATAGTTTGAGGGTCGACTTGTTTATTCATTTTGAAGATGGAGCGATTTAAAAAAATAAGAAAGAAGAATTATAGTTTATTTTGGGCAAAAAAGGTTTGACCAAATTGTAATACAGACAGGAACAAAAGTGACAGTTCCACACCGTCCAGGCAATTAGAGAGCATATTGGTTTGAAAATTAGACTATTTTTATAAATTAACGATTATAAGGTGTTAGCATGGAATATTGGGGCGACTGGAGTTTGATAAACTCAGGGTGCTAAAAAAACATATTGACCAATGTAGTATTGTGGATTAAGTATGGCTTGCTTCACGATAGTCTCACTCGCCTAAAAAAATAAAAAGGTTTCTATTAGTAAAATTCAAACCAGCTTAAAGAAATAAATAATTTAATACGCTACCTTAAAGATTTCATCTATGTTATTAAAGAAATTATCAAATGATAATTCCTTTTGTTCATCATCACTGATCAGAAAGCAAGTTTATTGTCGATCCTGGTGAGCACCATTTCTATTCCGATCTTGCTTAATGATTGTGTTCCACACACTAACTGCAAGCAAATCTGTAAATGCTTTATAACTGGCAATGACACACCGGAAGATACTAAACGCAGCAATCCAGTGGCTTGTTCATCGTTAGAGCACAGGTTATACAAATCATTAGTGATGGAAACAGATTCAAACAGTGTAGTAGTAGGAGAAGAAGATTGAAATGAAAGTTGGGCTTGAGGGATAAAACCTGCCCTAGAACCAGCGGAAATTTGTACCCAGGTGTTGGAGTCAAATAATGTAGCAAGATAATCAAGATTAAAAGGTCGCTTTAAAAGCAACCGTTCATCAGTTGAATTATCAAGAAAATCAACAAGGAAAAGGAGATCAGAAGAAGGACACCTGAAATACGGACAAACGAGGCCAGCAATGTTTTCCGCAGGCTCCCAATGCACAAGCCTTTCTGAATCACTAAAGTAGAGCTGTCAGTTAAGTAATCTATAAGGTAACCTAGAAAAACCAAAAAAAAAAAAAAGGAACTTACACAGCTTTGTCAACAATTTGACCCCAATGAGTTATTAGCGAAGAACCATCCATGCGTAATTCCAGACGAGCGCCATAGCTCTCGTTGGTGATTATCGAACATGTTGTCGTAATATGATCCTATAAACAAATATTTAGGCATAGTCAGTTAAAAAGTATTCCAAAATTATTTTATATACTGTAATATGAAAATATAATGTACCTGAAAACTAGTAAACCCATCTGAGTTCAGCCACATTGTATTAACATTATATTCCATGCCAAACCGGTATGTAGAAACGCCACGACTTCGTGAATAAAATGGCTGCTTCACCTTGTGATACGCGACCATTTTTTTAAACCAGGTAAAGCCGGTGTGGATCTTGGTGACGTTTTGTATTGAAAACCAAGCAGCGATCGGAAATTGGAGAAAGGATCTGGATGAAAGTTGTTTTTCAATAGGCTGGCATCTGAACCCCAAAACAACCGGATCAACTCCTCATGGACAAAAGGGCTATCAGTATTCTGAGTACCTGTTGTACGCCATAAACCAATCATTGGAGAAGAATTGAGATGATGGTGTTCAAATCCAACATCAACGACAGTTGTTTGAAGATCAATAAGAGACCAGTTCAAGTCACACAAAATTGTTGATAAATCAATAGCGTCTTCATTCAAAATAAAGTGGCTCTTGAGTCCAATGCCACTGGTGACAAACATGAAATTAGTAAAAGGAGTAAGCCCAACATCAAGGGATTCAGCAATAATACTTCGCATGGTATCAACTAATTCTTGTAAATATTGCGAATTCATGAACGTTCCTTGAAAAAAAACTTGTCCATTTTTTTTTCGTTGCCTGGCAGATTCGGTTTTATATGACACGCCAAAGTTTTGAAAAATAGGTGGCGGAAGAACACGACGGAGAGCAGGACGCAAGACACAGTTAACAAACTTTTCAAGTATCTCATATGGAATAAGATGGGAAAACGGCCTCTGTGGTATAATGCAGGGAAAAGAATGTGGACCTATAATCTAAGTTAGCTAACAATATCTTAATATTGGGAAAAAACATATTTAAATAACAAATAACTTACTTTGTAGCGGGAGGAATCACCAAAACGTGCAAACAAAGTATTTGGGATATCCCCAACATCAACAGCACTACCATCAATGACATACGAAAGATCTTGCTTCGACTGGAGCGCATCTGACAAGAGTGATCGAATGTACAATGAGATAGTGCCGAGAGCAGGAATAGAACGAGATACGGTTTTCAAGGAGTCAATGTCAGTATAAATCCTTGTAGACAAGGTTGGTGATTCACCAGGACGAACAGAAAAATGCTGATTTCCAGGTAAAATACCAGAAAATACAGCTCGAATCAGGTTATACCCTTGTTGATACTCTAAGAGAGAGATAAACGTGGCGATGGAAAAGGTTGTAGTGGTGATAGCTAATAAATAGTGAAAAGAGATAAGTTAGAAATAATAAAAAAAAAAACTAGAAAAAATTCCCCAATAAAAAAATAAGTAAATTAGAAACTACTTACCGGTATTGAAGAATGTTAATCGTGTTGACATTTGTTCTTGGAATGAGTCAATATTGATGAACTTGATTGATCCCTCTTATTTTTGGTTAATTATTTTAAGAAAGTATATTTTTGAGAATGGAGTGAAAACAAAAGTATTTTGGGTGAGATGAAAGTTTGAAAAGAAAAAGGATAAAAAATATTGGTTCTTATATAAATTTCAAGGGGGTAATGTGACGGAGATTTTTTTTTTTACTCCTAGATTATAAATTTTACCATGTGTAACATGGTTGTACTGTATTATACTCTTCAAGAATAGTAAGTTTTTCTGTTACTTTATATATTATAATTAATATTATTACTAACAGTTATATCAATAATGCCAAATAAATGCACATATAGATAAGCAACATACTATATTGATTAACAAAAAAGGTAGAATACAGTTACGTGAATGGTGTGACAAAAGAATGAAATAATAAGATGCTGGTCTTTTTCTTTTCTTTTTTTTATCTCAGCAAACACTCTCTTCGTATATTACATTTTTAACATAATACAAGACAATATAAATTATTACTTTTAAAGAGAAAATCTAATGAAAAAGCATGGGTTTAACATAATAAGAGTTAATACAAAGACATTTATTGGATTTTAATTGGCATGCCCATAATGAGAGGGTCATTGTTACTATTCATGGTATGTTCTTTTTTTTTGGTTTGAAATGGGATAATCTCGATATGAGATAAACTAGAAGAGGTGAACAAAGAGAGAAGAAAAAATATGTTTATCAAAATTATTATTGGCATAGAAACATTAATCCCTTCTACAGTACTTGAATTGTACTATAAAATCTGTCAACATCACAGATAACTCTGTATATTGTTATCAACTATCTTATTTGGAAAAAGTTTATATCCTTGATTGTTATTATTTCAGAATGGTACAAAATTTTATTATTTTATCTAGCATTTTCAGTGCCTCTGTTTAAACCGACCTGGCGGAAACCGACAGCAACCAAATGTCGTGCCATCTTGCGGTCGTGCCATCCCCCCATGACTGTGCTTAATTTGACTCAGCTGTCTTTGGTCGTGCATTACTATCCTGCCGTCTTCAATAACTAGCTATTGATACTTGATAATATGATATAAAAACCTCATAATAATAAGATTATTACATTTGTATGCAGCTGATGTCATTCTTATTTATTAGGAAACTAATAATGAATATTTTTTTACTTAAACACTCTTTACCTATGGAAGTAATACTTTTGGTTGATGGAAACACCGTAAATATAAACACACCACACACATACACACGCGCAATCAATATATATATTACATTGACTTATACAATTTACCGTTATGCTTCCAAATATAAATATGAAATAGTTTATCTTAAATTACACATTTTGTCTTCATCTTTTTTTAATTAATAATGTGCGTATTTTATGGATTATTTTTACTTTTTCTTTAGTAAAAAGATATATTGGTTTTTATAATCAACTTTCACATCATTATGTTTATAATTTTATTCCAGCCCTGTTATAATTTCGTACCCTATTATTGTATTATATATAATATAATTGTACAATATTTCTTTTTAATTTATCCTGTGCTTCAATAAGTTGAATAAGTTAATTCATTGTCATTATACTACTAAGTAAAAATGGAAAATTACTCGTAACGAAACAAAACAAAACCACTGTTTTTTTAACGGCACCATATGTTAGAAAATATTATTCATATCATACAACAGTGCAACTTACAGGGCAGGGTAGTAACAAAGGATCAATGGCTCGACCAAACACAGCGGAATAAAATAAACACAGTCATGGGGAGATGGCACGACCGCAGGATGGCACGACTTTTAGTACCTGCCGCGGAAACCCCCCCTTTCCGCCAGGCGGAAACTACGGTTTATAGGGTTTCCACAGTCGGAAACTGGCGGAAATGTATAACATTATAGGGTTGGCATCAGTAGACATAAGTATGATATATCATATTAAATAAAAGTAATCTGGTCTATTTATATTTTTTTAATGTATTATATCTGTTACTATTATTATTATAGCGTTATAATATATGGTCTACAACAGGAACTATGGAAATATATAGTATAATAGCACAGAAATGACAATAATGATTTTTTTAAACACTGGTTTTGCATTGATATATATATAGATGCTGCGCAAGCAAATAATAACTTCAACATAAATATTGCGCGTTGTTCAGTATATTGGCTTCACAGGTTAAAGCCCGACATCGACTGTCAATGCACAAGAGCTAAATTTATCAGTTACGTGATCTGTGATATTCAGAGGAGTAGAATTTTTATGTAGACAAACCTAGACTTTAGAGATAACAATGAGGCTCACTCAGCAGAAGTAAAATGCACATTAGAATATCTTTTTTCATAACTTAAATATAAATATATACTCTCACTCTATCTCTCTTTTTTATTATTATTTTAATGAAACTTTTCATTTCATATTTCCATAATACGTATTGATTGAATGAATGAATGAAAAAAGGTTTCCGCCATAGGTTTTCGCCAGGTTTTCGCCTTTTCCGCTATGGCGGAAACCTCTATACTAGTTTCCGTCAGTCAGAAACCCGACACTGGTTTAAACCATTCATAATTGCCATCAGATTCGTCTCAGGCTGCACTTTTGAATGCTGTATGAAACATGACCGTACATATATTTTTTAGGCATATCTTTTGAAAACATCAAAATAGGGTGTGTGCTTGAGTTTTTTTAAGTACTATCAAATATAAATTTGTCTTTTTTAGCTCCAGCACGAAATATTCGTCACATACAATCTTTTTATTCGACCTTTGTTTTAAACGATTTCGTAATAAAATTTATATTTAAAAGATATAGCTCATTCTCTTCAATCTGGTCTTTACAAAGATATTCATGTTATAGAGATTCAACAGCTTCATATCTTATTATTTCAATACATAAGTCCCTTAACGATTTTTTTTTGCTATAGAATATTCACTTATAGAAAAACATGCATAACAAATTTTATTTTTGATAATAATATAAAAATCTTATATATCCATCCATGAGATTTTATTAGATGATAAAAAAACCCCATTTTATAAACATTTATAGGCAGAATTCTCTTCTTCTTGAAGTGCATTGGTGGTGGTTGTTATATCCAATCCATCATATACCAATAATGTAAATTCTCAAAAAGATCACACTCTTCTTTTTCTCAATTTTACAAACAGCTACGTATATTAATTAAAATAAAAATGAGATGGATCGTGAGATAATGAGTCATCGAACACGGATAAACATAATAAACAAGCGGTTAACAATATAATGACAATAAAAAAGAAGGTTGAATATGAACGAAATTTATTTTATAATATGGAATTATTTTTATTTACACCATAAACGTTTTCACTTTAATTAAAACCAAGAGCTTTGACACAAGATAATTTCATTGACAAGTGAACCACTTTAAATTTGTGACTAACTTGGCATGACAAAGATAACATTTTTAAGTTGACAAGCTTTTCCAAAGGAACATATTAAGACAGTAATGACCTTGGATTTTATAACCTCTTGTTCCATGTTGAGTATTTCTCTCTTTTTTTTATTACGCAGCATCAGCAAATTCACTAGTCCAAATTGATTATTGATTACCCATGCCAACAGTGATGTACCTGAGATTAACTATAATTTCCCAGGTAAATAGGTTGTTGAGCGTTAGAAAATCAAACTAATATATTTGTCTTTCACAATAGTTATAAACAAATAAAAGTGATCACCACAAGTTTGAGAACATCTTAAACAAAAAAGTAGTACAATAGTCCTATTTAAGCTGCATGAAGAGTGGCATCGTTTATGTACCACCAACATATACGGTTAACAATACCTTATAAATAATTATTCCAGATTGTATAAATAAAATAATCTCCACTGCAGTAATAGAGTATTTTTAACCACATGTGATTGCTTTTGCATATGTATCACAAATCCATTATTTATGTTAAACAAGAATCAAGTATTTTCTTTTTTCTATCACTTTCTTTGTTTTTCTTCTTATTATAGTGTGTAAATAAAGAATAAATAAAGTTGTGACCACAGTGGGTTTTTGGGGAGTGTGTTTCTTTTACTTTAGACATACTTGGTGACAACAACAACAACAGCAGCAACAAGAATAACAATGACCAATACTAATGAAGACAACGACAGTGACAACGGTAATATTATTCCATTCATTCCTGATGAGATTGAAAATACAATGAACAATGAAGATCGAGAACAATTGTTACGTTACATTGATTCCGAATTTCTAGACGTATTACCTTCCTCTAATACGACTGTCACTAATAATATTACACCTGACTTAGAGCAGCAGCACTATTATGATTTACAGAATACTACCAACAATGGTGTACTTGATGAATTATTAAATAATATTGACAACAAACAATCTCAAAAAGAAATACAACAAGAATTATCACCTCGAGATTATCAATATGAATTATTTCAAAAAGCAGTGAATGAAAATGTTTTGGCTGTTTTAGATACTGGAAGTGGTAAAACATTGATTGCAGTTATGTTGATTAAACATATTCTAACAAAAGAACGAGAATATCGATTAAAAGGAAAAAATGTAAGCCTTTTGTTTTTTTCTTTATATTTAGGAAAAGAATGTTTAATAAAACACTAATATATTTTCAGAAAAAAATTACATTTTTTCTTGTGGATCGAGTACCTTTGGTATTTCAACAATATAATGTCATTAAATCCAACTGTGATGCTAATATCGAACGAATAGTTGGTGAAATGGGTATTGATAAATGGAGTGAAGAGAATTGGAAACAAATTTTTAAAGAAAATGATATTTGTGTTATGACAGCCCAAATTTTTCTTGATATTCTTCGACACGGTTTTATTGAAATGACACAGGTTAGAAAGCTTTGTTTTATATATATATATACAATTATTCTACGTACATATTTACTCTTCATGTTTTACAATGCTTATATTGTTTATTTAGATTAACTTGATTATTTTCGATGAATGCCATCATTGTATTAAAAAACATCCATATCGTCTTATTATGAAAGAACATTATGAACAATTTGATGATATTAGAAATCGACCAAAAATATTTGGAATGACAGCATCTCCGGTTCATGGAGCAACAAAAAGTGTTGAAAAGGCTATCTTGTATGTTTTTTTTTATCAAAAATATGTTATGTAGTATAACGGTAATATACAATAACAAAAGAAGGCTAATATTATTATTAATATATAATTAAAATTAGTGATTTGGAACGTAATCTTGACAGTCGAGTCTATGCAATAATAAATGGTACTATCACAACGGTCGTTGCGCGTGCTGAAGAAGAATTTATACCCTATACTACATTAAACGAATATGATGACACTCCATTATCTGATCAGATTAAAAGCAAAATCACAGATTTCAACCGCCATAAACGACTTATTAAAGCAACAAACAATGTTTTAAAACAATTAGGTCCTTGGTGCTGTGATCAACTTTGGAAACATCTATTGAATGAACAAGCCGATCGTGTTGTTGCTCAAAATAAAAATAATAACAAATACGGTTTACCTTTGAATCAACTCGTTGAAGAAGAAGAAGAAGAGAATCGTTTTATTGTTGAAGCTTACCGACTAACCCAAAATAACGATAATCTTACTGGACCACCGAATGATCCTGATATCAATGATTCTTCATTATTTTCATTTAAAGTGGCAAAACTAATCAATCTTTTAAATGAGCTTCGACAAAAAGATGATTTAAATTGTATTATTTTTGTGGAACGTCGACATACAGCTGTTGCACTAGATTTATTAATCAAATCATTTCACAACTTTGATAATGTAATTAGAAGTGATATTCTAATTGGTCATGGAACAAATGATGATGGTGATATTCAAATGACATTTAAAAAACAAAATCAGGTTATTCAACAGTTCAAAACGGGTGAATTAAATCTCTTAATTGCTACCAATGTTGCAGAAGAAGGTCTAGATATCCAAGCATGTAATGTTGTCATTAGGTGAATAATAAGGATAACAACCTTGACTACGTAGAATTAATTAAAAATATAGATAATGATTTTTTATGTGCATAATCTAATTTTTACCTTTTTTTTTTAGATTTGATTTTTTCACTACATTAATTGGTTATATCCAATCTCGCGGAAGAGCACGTAGTAAAAATTCAATTTATTATATTATGGTAGAAGAAAATACTAATGGTCAATATGACAAGGTAGAAGAGTTCAGAGTACTTGAAGTAAAGATGAAGAGCTTTTGTGAGGAACATCCAACACGAAATATGTATAATTTATGCAACGGCATTGACGATAACGACGAAGATGAAGAGGACGACGAAGACTTTACCAAATATGTTTACAAGGTGGAAAACTCAAATGCCAAGATTACATTATATCACGCTATTACATTGATTTATCTGTATGTTGGATCACTTCCATCCGATGCTTTCTGTACACTTAAACCCATCTTTGATATTGATAAAATTGGTGACGGTTTTGTATGTACATTACAATTACCAATCAATGCAGCTTTAAATGAAGTAACATCTTCGATTGTAAGAAGCAAGACAAAAGCAAAACATTTGGCAGCTTTTCAAGCAGCTGTTCAATTACATAAATTAGGTGCTTTGGATGATCATTTACGACCCAAAAACATGAAACGACATATTTTGGGTGATTTGGCACCGGAATTAGATGAAAATGGTCAAGTTATTGGTAGTAGACGAAGAAAACATATATATGAAAAGAGAACACCGCGATTTTGGGAACGAGAACAAAATGACGAGGAAATGGATTACAGGAATGAACAATTTAGTTTCGAGAATGACAAGGATTTAACGATTGCACATGTAAATATAAAATATTCAATTATTATTGATAAAAAAAAGTCAGAATATTATATATTTATTATGAATGATATATAGTCAAGTAGTTGGAGGAAAGAAGTACAACATCAAATGTTTGGATCACAATCACAACAATTGCCAGATGCAATAGAAACATTAGAGGATTTAGACATGAACCGCAATCCTAATGCAATAAAAAGTAATTTGTCTGATCAATCATTGATTGACAATTCGATCGATAGGCTACCCAATACATCATCCGTTGCTACTAGTAAACCGACCTTTAACAACTCAATATCAAGTCAGTCGAAAAATATACCAAACAGAACAAGTAAACCATCTCAGGATACAATTAATGTATTTGACACTGAAGATGTGGAATACTCAGCCGATCAACCATTACATATCCAAACGTTCCCTTCGCCAACCAGTAGTGGATCTACATTAGCATTATCATCAACAACAGCTTTAACAACACCCGAAACAGAAAATACACATGAACACGAACTTGATGTAATTAATATGATTGCTGCTAAGCCTGAAACTATTAGGGAAAGTCTGTTTGATGTATGGATGACCATCATCCTTATTGAAATCAAAGACCCACAATTCAAAGTTCGTCAAATGGCATTAATAACTTGGAAGCAATTACCACTTATCCCAGATTTTAAACTCTTCAAAAAAAGTATCCCTTTTAAAATTGGATTACGTTCTCAACCAACCAATTTTCAAATTGATCGACCCACATTAGATAAACTAGCTAAATTCACGTTATATATTTGTTCAGCTATCGCCAACAAAGAATTTCAATGCCCATCCCTCGATTGTTCTTACTTTCTTGCGCCTTTAAAAACATATCATACAGATAATATCGAGTATCCAGCAACAACAACAATCAACGAGTTTTCTCCTATTGATACGATCGATTGGAATGAAGTTAACCAAACAATTGCTAAGGAACAACCTAGAGTAGATTCAGATCATTTGGAAAAATATACAGATGATAAACTCTTGATTGATTTTGGCGAAAACTCTTCTAGACCTTATTTGATTAAAAAAATTTGCCATGATTTACATCCGGATTCACCTCCACCCAACGATATGAAAATTCGAGAAACAAATTATGAAACGTTTACTGATTATTATTTGGATAATTTCAAGAAAAAAATCAAAAAGGAAGCGATTAGGATGGAACAACCTATGATACGAGTTCAACGAGTTCAAAAGGTCATGAACTTTTTGATACCCATAGAAGAATCGGTCCCTCAAGAAAAAAGCCAAACGGCCACATTTGTAATACCCGAGCTCTGTAAAGTGTTTTGGGTCAGTGCAAGCGTTTATCAATCAGCCATATTGCTTCCATCCATTATGACGCGTCTCGACTCTTATTTGTTAGTCAAAGAAGCTGGCCTTTGTTATGATTTACCGATTTCTCATGATTTGCTCCTAGAAGCTTTCACAACACCTTCTGCAATTATGGCATTAAACTATGAACGATTGGAAACATTGGGTGGTATGTATTGAAGATTATAGGTTTTTGTTCATTTCGTTCATTTGTCAAAACGAGTGGATTATTCTTTTACTCATTATAGTCATTTTTGGATAAAATAAATATTATAATAGACTCTATACTCAAGTTTATTTCTAGCATTCGATTATATATCAAATTTCCATTATCTGATGAAGGTGAACTTCATTGTCTTCGAATTCGTATTGTTTCTAATCGAGCATTATATCGAGCTGCTAAACGTCTTAAAATTTATCGTTATGTCAACAGTCATTCATTTAATCGTCGTTACTGGCGTCCACATCATTTTACTTCTCCCCAAGATAGTCCAAAACAACATCAAGAATTACGTCAACACACAATTTCTGATAAAACTCTGGCAGATATTATCGAAGCATCTCTTGGTGCCGCATACTTAAGCTATGGTTTGGAAGCCGTACTTCATACAGCCATACAAATGCAAATTCCATTCGAAGATATCAAACAGTGGTCAGATTTTTCATCCATATATCTTGCCCATCAAACTCAATCCAAAGATTTCTCTTTTCGTTATGAAGCCAAGGCGTCATTACAAAAAGTTAATATTCAAAAAATACAAGAAACTATTTGTAACTACACATTTCATAACCCTCTTCTGATCAATGAAGCCTTAACACATGCTAGTTTACCCAATTCTACTGCTCCTTGTTACCAACGATTAGAATTCTTGGGGGATTCTATTTTGGATTTCTTAGCTACTCGCTATCTTTTCAAAAAATATCCAAAAGCCGGGCCGGGTTTACTTACTGAATTAAAAAGAGCATGTGTCAATAATCACATCTTGGGCATTATTTGTGCACGAAATCAATTGCATACGGAAATTATTCATTGTTCAAGCGAATTGGTGAAAGCTCTGGAACTATTTCATTGTGACTTGGAAAATATGGATTCGATTGATGATGGTGATAATGTAGGCGAGGTCTGGGCTGACATGACAATTCCAAAGGTCTTGGGGGATGTCGTAGAAAGTATGCTTGGTGCAGTATTCGTGGATGCTGGATTTGATATAGCTGCTGTTGAAACGTTATTTGAAAAATGGATGATACCAATTTATGAGAGACATATTCGACCAGAAACACTTAATGTCCACCCTGCTTTCAAGTTTACCACTGATTTACAACGTTTAGGCTGTGAAGGTTTTATGTTTGAGTAAGTACTGTTTTCTTGTCAATAATAAGAATGTTTTATTATGAAAATTTCAGTATAACAGTGTTCCTCTTTTTTGTCAGAAACCATACAACAGCATCCACCTCGGGGGAAAGTCAAAAATGTGTCATTTTCTTACATGGTAAACCTCTTGCCACAGGTGCAGGCCACAATAAAACGTCAGCTAGACAAGATGCAGCTACCAAAGGATTATTACGTTTACAAGAAGACCCTGGTTTGTTGAAAAGAGTTTGCAATTGTACTATTACGAGTTGTCGTAATAAAAAGTTTGAAGAAGAAGAAAATGAAGATATGTGTATTCTATGAAAAGTAAAGTTATTATTCTGTTGGTAAAACAATAACGCACTGATCAATATAGAATTGAATCATTGTAAATTGATAATAACAATAAAAAGCTACATAATCTTTAATCTCATAAAGTACATGTTATAGCACGGTGGTCTTGATAATTTTATTACGTAGTAAACTAAGACATAAAATGAAATGAGACGTACACAAATGACTATAAATACATCAATACACCATCGTACATACAGTGGATATTTTAATTATTATTATTAACTGTTATTGGTTCTCCGGATCACAACCTTACCACTTGCTTCTAATACCTGGATATCTTCATTCGTCATTTCTTGCACATTATTACCTTGTATTGTTAGGGTCCACAAATTATCGCATTGAGCAAGGTTTTCAGCAGCTGATTCATGAATAGGCATACTATCCAATTCAAGGTGGATAAGACGTGTCATCAATCTGCGTATAAAATAAGTAAAGTCTGCCATATCTGCATCTGTCACATCCATATGTGGACAACGTAATTGAAGTTGTTCTAGTGATGTAATTCGCACAACGTACCATAAAACATTACTTTTTACTGGTGTCACGCTATCATTATTAAGAATAGCCAATTGACGTAGTGGATGATAAGTATTGTTTGTAGATGTTGTCGTCTGAATCTGTGCATAATGTTGCAAGAGTCGCTTAAAATGAGGTCCATTGACAGAGAAATTGATTAATCGCAAACATGAAAGTTTTGTGAGTTGTTGTATAATAGTATAGATATTGTCCTCGATAATATAATCTTCTCTTGTTTGTGAAAATCGTTCAAGCACAAGGGTTGTTAAAGCAGGACAACAACGTAACGTATTAGGAAGGTGATCACGAAAAAATGAGATTGTGCGTTCTCTCCACGAAGAGTCTGAGATATGGAGATAGGTCAAAAGAGGAATTGGTGTAGAAGAAACAAAGAGTGGCAGTTCCCAAGTTGTTGGTAGCATTATTTCTTCATGATTCCGACGGGGATGATAGACTCCAATATCCAAGCACAAGGTTTGTAGAGTATTTCGACTATTCTCGAGGATGGATGGTAAAATTTTTTCGGTAGAACCCATGGCAGAGAGCATTAAACATTGAAGTTTTCCTTCTTGTTGCACCATATCCATTGGTGGAATTCGGACAGGCCCAAACTGTCTCTGAAAATGTGCCTTGTTAGATATCAATGTGATGAGCTGAGTATGAGGGTAATATTTATGGATTGTTGGCAAAATTGAAAGTGTATGTACACAACGTAGTTCAAGATGACGAAGATCTGGTGAGTGTTGCAAAAGTGATTTTAAGCGGTCGACAGAATTGATACGTGTCGCTGGTTCAAGATGTATCAAACGGAGTGTTGTGATGTGTGAAACAGTCCAGTCAGTAATATCATTTGTAATGCAACGAACGCTTGTAAGATTTTGACAAGCTGTCAAAATACGATTTAGTTTTATTCCAGTTAATCCACAATTCCATTCGATCCAAAGTGACTTTAAGTTCGCTCCTATCAATGAGAGTGTGCTGTATAATGTTTCATCCAAAATGATGCCGTTGAACAGGTAATCTATCATAGAAAAAAAAAGACATTGAACTATTTAGTCTATCCACTTTCTTTATTTTTACATTTAATCTTCTGCCCCCAGTCTGTTCTCCCAATTGGTTATAAACTTTACTGCTTATCAACAACTTAAGTGACCGTAAATGAGCGAGATTAAGTCCTTGAAGCAATTTCATCGTCCGTGTAATATCATTTGCAAGAAAAGAAAGGTTCAGCTCATGTGTGTATTTTGACACGCTAAAAAATGGGATATTATTTTCACTATCCAAAGTGTGTTCTTTTGCAAGTTTCAATGACAACCGACGCCACGGTTCATGACAGTTTATAATTTTACTACGCCATGCACGGCAAACAAAAACACATGTGCATATCGTATTAATATCAAAGCAACCAAGAATACTACATAATATTTCGTACGGACTTTTGGTGATAAAGTCAATGTTACCAGTTGTTTGTTTCGTAGAACTCTTGTTATCCATGATGGCATTTGGGTTTACCTGAATTGACATTGTTGGGTTAATCAGTCTTCTTTTGGGTTAACCTTTATAAATACTATTATTATTATTATTATAACAAAAAATGTGTTGGTGCTAAAACTGGATCGCAAATGATGATTAAAAAAAAAGTGAGCGGGTAGTTGATGAGAGAAGAGAAAAGGTCCATGGCTAAAAATTCTAAAAGTGGATTGTGTACAGTGACACAAAGTTTTATTACTGGATTTTGTTGACAAGTTGAAATAAACCGTGTACTCAGCTGTTTTTTGAAATAGGGACAACACATCGTTTTCGAAAAAAACTGATGGGATAATAATAACATATTTCATTTCATTTCTTTTGTAGATTAAATAATCAATTTTAACAATAAATTTATTGCGCATAACATCTATTGTAAGCTTTTTCGTTTAAACGACTTTTTATATTTTTTGACTTTCCAGACAGATTATTCTATAAACTCAGGGGCTTTTTATTATTAAAATGTGTTGTCAAGACAACAAATTCTTAATGCTTTAAATGATTGGCTATAATTAATTTAATTTCATTTGTAGTATCTACCACAGAAACTTTATTAACTTTAGCCAATGGTCACCAACAATTATCCAATAAAAATAACCCACATAAAATTACACTGCTGGATTTCAATTACATTTGCCATTCCTAGTAAAGAAGTTATATCTTTTCTTCTTTTTGAATTTTCATTTCTTTTCAATACCTTTCTTTTTCCCTTTACAACGAAAACGAAATGATACACCATCGATACCTCATCGCATGTGTACTTCCGTTCTTGTTCCCTGTCTCTATTTTAGCAGACAAAAGTACACAACAACACCTTTCTGAAGGAAACCAATTTCTTAGTACCGGTCAGTTTAATGATGCTTTGATAAGCTTTGACGCTGCCATTCGTAAGTAATTTTTTCTTTGGCTTCTTTTTGGTGAACGGGTGACAAAAACAACAACAACAACAACAATAGATGTAACTAAGCTTTGATTATATGATATATATTTAAATACATAGAACAAGATCCAGAAAATTATCTTTCTTATTATAAACGAGCAACAGCCTATTTATCTTTGGGACGTAATAATGCAGCAGCAGGTGATTTCTCGAAAATTCTTGATCTAAAGCCTGATTTTGAACAAGCTTTGATGCAACGCGCACGGATTTATGCAAAAGAAGGTGATTTTGAATTAGCAAAGAAGGATTTGGAAACATATATCAAATCACATCCAAAAGATACTGAGGCAGCTTCTTTGGTGCGTATTTTTTTCATTATTATTATACGTTGTACAAATCAAAAAAGAAAATAGTAAATTGTTATTGATCTGGATATATATAACTCACTTAAAAGAATTTTATTCCTTTTTCATGTCTATAGCTTCAATCAGTAAAGGATGCAGAATCAACATTAAAAGCAGCAGAAAATGCATATCAAAAAGAAAGATATGATGATTGTATTCGATATGCATCTGATGTTATAACAGCGGCACCTCAATTGACTCATTTACGTATTTTACGTTCTAATTGTCATATTGCTAAAGGTGAAATTGAAGAAGCGGCTGGTGATTTGACGTGAGTATTAGTATTATTATTATTTGGATACTACGTTTAAAAATTTACAAAAAATATTAATATATATCTATAATAGTCGAGCAGCTTATTTGAATCCATCTGATCATGAAATCTTGGTTCGCCTTGCCAAAATCAACTTTTTCTCGCTTTATGAATCTCAAGGTGCACTTGCACAACTCAAACAATGTTTACACTACGATCCAGAACAAAAACAATGTAAAAAACTCTTTCGACAAATTAAAAAAATGGACAAGGAAATCAATAAAGCACAGGACGATTTTGATGCCAAACGATATGCTACCGCTTCCAACAAAATTATTGGTACAACTTCCTCTAAGGGTATTATTAATGAATTGGATGGACCTTATGATGAATTGGTTAAAGAACTTGGTGTTTCATCCTTACCAAAACGACTACACATCAAGTGCTATGAGTTGGCATGTAAAATCGCTGCTGAAAACCGTAAAGATCAAGTAAATAAATGGTGTTCTGCTACATTGGAATTACAAGATGATAATTTAGATGCATTGATTAATTTGGGTGATTATAAATTAAAACAAAACGAATTTGAAGAGGCTGTAAGGATTTTGGAAAAGGCCAATGATGTGAGTGGCGGACAAAACAATCGAGTAGGACATATGTTACAACGAGCGCAGCAAATGTTACGGCAGAGTAAACGACGGGATTATTACAAGATTTTAGATGTATCACGGGATGCAGATAAACGAGAGATTAAAAAGGCATATAGACGTAAAGCACAAGAATGGCATCCAGACAAATATTCTGGTGATTTATCAAGAGAAGAAGTAGAGAAAAAGATGGCGGATATTAATCAAGCAAATGAAGTGTTAAGTGATGATGGTAAGTAAAAATGGGCAAAATCAATTGGGCGAAGAAGAAAATAAACACGAGTGATATAATTATTTGTTTTATTTACCTGTCTTTTTTTTTCTTTGATGATTTATTTAGAAATGCGTCAACAATATGATAATGGTTTTGATCCATATGATCCAGAAAATGGTCAAGGTGGAGGAGGAGGTGGTCATCCATTCCATCAACAACGTGGTGGCAATCCATTCCAACAATTCCAAGGCGGATTTCCTTTCGGAGGTGGAGGCTTTCCTGGTGGAGGTGGTAGCGGTAGTCCTTTCCATTTTAAAATGCAATTTTAGAAGATCCAACCAACAATTTATACATATACAACGTAATATACAACATTTTAAGGAAAGAATTTAGTCATAATACCCGTTCCCCCCCCCCTTTTTTTTTAATCACCTACCCCATGTAAATTTGCTATTTAATGAACTATTTTCCTGCTGCATTTTTTTTATAAAGAATAATGGTTTATTATTATTATCGATGAACATCTAGTTCACAAAGATCAATATTGACTAGTTTAAGATATTTATTTCATGTCTTTCTCAATAATATCTACATCACATGTTTCTAATATGGTTAGGAATTTCCAATGTATCATATATCAATAGCCTTGCAAAAGAATGGTAATCGTTGGAATTGCTATTGCTGTTGATTTTTTATTTTTCCTGGTATGATATTGTTGACGGTATTGTCATTGATAAAATTTATAGAGTATACCCATTTTAGTTTCCTCGGCAACAATGTAAATAGTTCATCCCTGGATAATGATGATATGATCATTATCACAATAAAGTTACAAGGAAGAGACAACTTGGATCTAATAGTAAAGTTGGTAAGACGTTATGTTTATCATGGACAAGTCAATATAGCTGACATAAGCCACAGTCTTTCATCCTGTTCGAAAAAATAAGTTTAGTTTCTGTAGAAGTGATGAAACGTGTCAAGAAATTGTTCATATCCTGTTAAATCACCTATAGCAACCATTTGTTTTGAATATTGACAAATATACCTAATAGGATTTTTTCCAGTATCCCATAAAGAAGATTGGGATTAAGGATGATCTTACCAAAATATCTCATGTTGATTACTTACAAGAGATTAAGTCCGTTTTTGTGAATTGGTGCGTTATTGATTATTGGCAATGAAACATGTGCTGCTTTGATGATGGGGGTATTTGGGGTTATGAAACATCTTAAACCAAAAGCTGGAAAGCCCATCAGCTCTTCTTGTCGAATATCGTGTAATATTAACCAATATATTTTGAAAAGAACATTCAAAAAAGGAAAAAAAAAAAATATAAGCACACACACACACACACACAAATATAAAGACAGTAACAACAAACAACAAACTAAAAAAAGTATTTTTTTTTATAGTCGAAATTTTTTTTATTATTATTAATGAATCCATTATTATTTAAAAAGTTTCTTATTAATTTTTACTTGTATACATACACCTAAAAATTGTAATAACAAGGATTAGTATTCAATTGAATAATTTATTATAAACAACATAAGAAAGTAATGATTGTTTATTATTATCAGTAAAAAGAAGCGATAAGTTATCCACAGTAAAAGTTCAGACTGACGTGCAAATAAAATCGGATATCATCCTTTTATAATAAAACAATCCTAACATTTCCCCTTATAAAAAAAATATTTACCTTATTTTTATCCTTTGGAAAAAAAAAATTTCAGAAAAGGAAGAGCCACAGAAAAAATAATCTTTATAAAACTTTTTCTTTTAAAAGTCGTTTGGCGCTATTCAAATTGGCTCCGCCACAACTCATCTTTTAATGAAAAATAGATAATCTTGTAGTCTTTAAAAAGATAGGGTGTGTGTTTATACTTTTTTTTTCGCATCCCAAACAATAGTTTCACATAATGAATGTTGGATCCAATCCTGACAATATTCACTGGAGATGTCTTTTGATGTTGTGATCAGTTAAATCAAAGTTATATCTTTCAGAGGCAAGTTCTTTGTTAAAAACATGAACCAAAATTTCTACAGAATGGGTTTTAAAAGGGATAGTATATAGTGGGTGAGGGTAAATAATCTCAAAACCACGTTCAATCACCCACTCCTTGACATCAATTGCTCTACGTATGAATAGCACCATTATTCATAACAAGATATCGATAGATAATGGTATGGGTTTCAATATTGTCAAGTACTTCTTGTTCAGTAAATTTTATGAAGTTGTCGTAGTAATATAGCCGTGCTTCAATTATATAGCAATTCGTGCCATTTAAATACTATGATTTTGTATGCTTCTTATATTATTTATTAAACAAAAATGTTACTATAAAGCGTGTGTTAGTCAAATGTATATGTATTTATAAATGTGTATAAAAAACACTATCAATTTCCCAGTTAAATATATATTGTGTCCTTTTTTTTTTGTATATACCTTTATTTTTCTCCACTTCACTCAATAGTGCTGAGAAATGATTTTTCTACCATCTCAATGTATAGTTACCCTCTCTCTTTTTTTCTTGATACATGTAGTATAAATTTATGGTACCACAGCATATTTAAAATATCCGCATCATTTTTTTTTCTCTTTCCTTTTGTTCTGTTGTATAACGACGCGTTTCTTTTCTTTCGTTTTTTTTTGTTACCTCTTTTCATATGAATTGTTGAAACATGGATCATTAAAAACTCAAAATGATCTTAAACAGTTAATGCGCTGTCCGTCAAGACAGTTCTTTTTTTTTATTCATTGTCACAACTGAAATAGATCAAGGTAATTTAAAAGAAAAAAAAGTGACTTTTAATTGTTGATAAAATAACTACTTTCGATTGACCACAGTTCATGTCATTTCATAAAATAATACACGTTACTAGAACGGTTGATTTTAAGTGACGAATCTTCCAACTGAATGTATATTGTATCCTATGAATATACTAAATTCGGCCATGCCTTTCAAGCAGCAGAAGAAAAGCGATCTGGTCTATTTCTTATGTCAGGCGAATCAAATGTTTCTTTATAAGTGATATCCGACGGAAAAGCCAACATCAACAGCAATTTAATATCAAAAATCGTATCATACAAATGTGTTTCAATAACGGAAGAATGAGAGCTTTCAAAGGCTTATATATCATGATTGTATCAGGGTACTTTTTGCACGTCAAGATGCTTTCATTTTAGGCGAAAAAAAAATACTGGATATAGTTAAACCACTAGTACTCTATTCTGTCTACTATTGCTATTTTCCATAATATTGATATTCATGATAATACTATTATATTTATCCTATTAAAACTAAACAATCGTCAATCCACTCAACCATGTGAACCATTAATGTCAACCCCGTAACAGCAACATCAATCAAGTATTATCTATCTTTGAAAAGAAAGCGGGAAGAAGCCAAGAAACCCAAATTACTTAGGGGGGATTCATATGTTTCGAAAAGTGAACTATTAAAAACTATTTTGGGATAACATGTAAGTTTCTTTTAAAGAATTATTATTATTTATGGTTTTTTTTTACTGGGCCCAACGTAATAGTATAAGTAACATGTATATATGAGATAGTGATTTCTATGCAAGGATGTATTATTGTGACCATACAGTTAAGAGGAAGATGACAAGCGCAGATTGATTATTTGCTAGCTTATGAAAATGCTTCGCCATTTATTTTAGATTTTTCGAATGGAAATGTTCAGATTTTTGTGAAAAAAAAAATACTCATGACATAGCTCTTCCAGTACAGTATTGATGCGAATTACTATTGATTCCAATGTTATCTTACCATATAATGGTAACTTAGAACATTATTTAAATAATATCTTTGAAATAGTAAGTTACTTTTTCAAATTGATAAAATAGTAGTCTTTTCTAAATAAATTGGTAAAAAAAAAATATAAACTGATAGATATATATTAAATACATTTATTAGTTGCAATCGGGTGATCACCGGGTGTTAGAAACCAGCACCTGAAAATAAGAGGCAAATTAGGCTTAAGAATCATATAGTGATAAAGAAGAACGTGAAAAAGAACAAAATCAAGCTTAACTGGGGAAAATAACTAGGTGAGGCATTACCCTTTTCCTTTATATTAACCATATTATATATATATATATAGTCCGATTAATATTTAATACTTATATCTCAGTTTAGAACGTTTCTGGCAAACCTTACGTCTTCTGCGAATATGCTCAACGTGCCTAAGCAATTTTAGGTTGATTTAGAGAAGGTATACTTAAACATCTATATTATCATAAAATAATAACGTTTAGTACACAAAAGAAGAAAATCTAATAGTAAGAATTACTATTATTCAAAAAAGGACACACTTTACTTTAATATAGCTTTCAAAAAATGTCTCGAGCAAGAAAAAAAATGATGTTTCTTTTCAAAACTTTTAACTATATAATCCTGGGCTTATTGAAACTCGTAGCGACCAAGCAGATCTCAAGGCAACCATGAACCGTGCTTTCATCAAAATGGTAAAAGAATTTGAAATACAAGTATTTGCTTTTTTTGTTTTCGACACCAGATACTTTCAATAAATATATATATAACATAATTGCTAACCTTCTCTTTTAATTTTTTTTTAGTTACGTCAGAATTATATCAAGATGCGACCAGCATGGGATGCCATATTACAGGGGTTATTGGAGGTACATTATATTTTATTTATTTATTATCAAGTCATACTTAAAGAAAAGAAACAAACCGTTCAACCCCTTTTAAACTTTGTACTACATCAAAAAACAAACAAAAATCCGCATCTGCTTCATCCGCTCCAAGCAGTTCCGATGGTCTTGTACGTTCTCTTTTCTTTTCTTTTTTTTCTTAAAATGAACTTTATTGCTTTTCTCGTTATAATGACGGAACTGATGTTTCTCATTTCTGAATGTTCAATATGTATTAGTTATCCCACGCATCAGTAGTAATATGGCATTTATCAACCCCAAGGCACTGTGTTCTCAAGGGCTTTACGTATGAATTTTTATCCGCTGAACAATGGGAAGCACTCGAAGAAAAGTATGAGGCAATGAAAGACGAAAATAAATGGAAGGTTATGGATTTTGATGTCGAAGACGTTATATACAAGCATGCCAAAACACTTACGTATGAAAAGTAAGGATGAGCATTTTAATTTCGTGTTTCTTATATTTTCAGTGCCACCAACTCATCCATCTTGAATTTAGCTAACAAACGGTGGCAGAAATAATCTACGCAGGAACAGTTCTGTGTGATTGAGAAAGAATATTTTTTTCCCACTCCCAGAATTACTTTCAAGAACTTATTGATGTTTCATAATGTTGTAAGTATAATTACTATTGTAACTCTATTAGCAAGAAGTGATATACTGACATGTTTCTCATGATGGAATTTTCTAATAGAACAATGTGGATGACGCCTGGAAAATTGCCAACAATAGTTTTTTCGATCCTGTTACGTAGCGAATTTGATGCAGACTGTGCGAAGCAATCAATCTTAAGTATTATTTCGGCATATAGATGGGATGTCGTGAACAGAATCGCTAGACAAGGAAAAGAACGAGATCTGATGCGTGTATGGCGGGCGATCGACGACTGCTTTGATGATTTAAAAGTTGATATACGAAGGTAAATACATATATATATATATATATTTATATATACGATTGACGACTCGTAACATATTTGTATCTATATTTTATAGAAGTGATCAACAGGCGTATGCCTCTTCTGCTCGTCACAATGAACATAGGAGTACCTCCATTGATGGGTCGGTTATGAGGAAGATTGTTGGTGTTAAACCAGATTTAATAATATCTAAAAATATGCTTGAATACGGCGCAGCAGAACATGGTTATGAAGACGAAGCTGGTGTAGGAACAAAGGAATTGACAGAGCGATATTTAAAACTCCCGAAAACATTAAAAGATATGATGTTAAAAGTTGGCCAGTACCTTGATAATGACCGAAAGGCGTTACGCTTCCTGAGAATCATTGGATTTTCACATACACGTAAGTTCATTTATTCTCAGAGGATGATATGACTGCAACATGAGATAAAAAAGATTATTTTACTGAATGTCTATTATGTGTAGATCTTCGTATGGTAGGATTGATAATGGATGCCCCTTGTGGTTATGTTTGTCGTATTCGTGAATTGAAAGAGGTGACTATTCCATGTGAATTTGAAAGATTTTACACAACATACATACGCTTTATAAAACAAGTATTTACTTTAAAGGTTGGTAGTATATTAATGGTGGGAAGGAGATAAAGAATGAATTTAGATTCGCAAACGTTATACTTAACGGATACCACTGAAACCTAAAGTATATAGTCAAAGAATCAATGACAATTGTGAGACATGCAACTCCTGGTACGGATGATGAAAATGACGACGATGATGAAAATATGCTTGCTTCCCTTCTTAATAAATCTCAAGACACAGTCGAAATACCCTCATGTATTAACAAACACGAAACTTGCACAGATAAGAAAACTAGAAAAAGAAAAGATCGTGAAGATGATGATAGTTATGGCGGACATTAGCCATACCATTTAAACCCCCTAATAATTCTTACCTTCCTTTTTTAAAGATTTACGAAAAAAAATATCTGCTTCTCATATTAATATTCCTACGCACAGCGTTAAGCTATATCTTTCTTGCATTCATTTATATGTTTATTATCTTCTTATTAAAACCTAAATCATAATTGTATAGTAATAATCAAGAACATATACATTTATTAAACAAGTGTCGTCACTCACTATATACGTAAAATAAAATTCTTCTCTTTATTTCTTTGAGGCTAGTTACTTGTGTATATATTTTTCTTTCAATCTTGTACCAAGAATAATCCCAAACATAGTCTTCTCTCTATCATACAACATCTAGTGGTGGCTGATGGATAGGTACGTATCAATGAAAAAAAAAATTAAAACATCTGCTTTTTGAAGACATCATGTAATACGCAACAGCGGCTCATAGTTATATGATAATATAGTACCACTTTAATATTCCGTTTTTAAGCCTTTCTACAATAGCACCCTTCAACATAGTAGTAATTATTTTTCGTCTACGTACTACTGTTTTAGTATAATTTTATGCGTGATAAATGTGAAGAGATTTCTAAAGTATTACTTTTTACTACTTGAAGCTTTGAACAATCAATATTGTAACACTGTATAGAATCAGTAAGACAATATATCGCATCACAAGCTTGGTGACCGATATTCATCCGTCGCGTAGGATACTAAGAATAAATAGTACCATACTTAAATGCATTGTTGGATAGTTATAGAAATATTAGGATAGATCTTGATATTGAATATATTATGACGTACTCAGACTTCTATTAGTTACTGATTTTTTTAAAGCACCCACGAAAGCGTATCCTTTATTATTATATATTGTTGCGTCCGCGAAAAAACCTCTTTCCTCATATTTTCTTTTATTGTCGTATGAACAAATCTCAGTAATAATAATAATAAATGAAGTATTAAAATGGATATAATAATTTGCCGAAACTAAGATTGAATTTCATTGGTGGACGCTAATGATAAAAAAACCATCATTAGTATTAACAAAAAACATTAACAGTTATTAAATACTTTTAATAATATCAAGAAACATTAACGATTATTAATTAGTTTTATAATTATTAATTATTATCAAACATTATAGTAAATAGTATAAATAGGATCAAATTGATCAAAGAATTTTAGTTTAGCTTTCTATCTTTATTTTTTTTTTTTTGATAATAAAATACTTTTATATCCACTTTTTGGATAATTGATCCAACTCATATTTTCAAGTGATATTTCTTTTGTAGTTTGGCATAATATAAGTCCAAAATAAGCTCCCACAATCAATCAATTAATTTCTTTATAAGAATCTAAGTCTTAGCCTTTTTCTTCCATTTTGAGTGAAATTTGGATCATTTCCGATATTCTATTTTACTCAATTAAATTTTAAATCTAATATTTTGGTTAACCCAACCTTAACAATATATATATATTCGAGCCCACTCTTTTCTACCACATATTTTTACATAAGTTACTTGCTCATCCAGCTTGACCGATTGAACCCGATCCATCTGTACACAATGAATGATTAAGCACTGTTGGAAGTAAAATCATCATATACTATCATCCCACTCGTTTGGACAAGCTGTGTTAAAATTGTTTCCTATTTTGTTTCTTATAAATCATTTATAGTTATTAATTATTATGTATTACTTAAATTAAAAATCTATAGAATCTCATAACAGCTGGGTTTTGTAATATATAATTGTGTATATAGTAAATTTAATCAAAAATAATGAAAGCTGAAAGACCATTGGTAATCGCAATATCATGAAAACATATCAAAAATGCAATTTGACACGAACTATAAAAAATTTAATGGTATATTGCCGCTTTTATGGATATATAAATAGATTAATCATATATATATATATATATATATATATATATATATCTAAATTTATATATCTGTGTATATATTAGCATTTTCGAGAGAACAACGATATATATATATATCCAAACTATATCCACCATCATTTGTTTTTTCTACTTTCGGTTATTCTTTGCTCGCCCATATTATTATTTTCCCACAATTCATAAATCCACATGCTCTGGTAAAAATACATCAAATGAAATTTTATTTTGTTGTCCATTATTATCACTCTCTTTTATTATTGCTTTTCTAAAATTGTTGATGGGTCAAAGTAATATTTTCAAGACCACGTGGAAATTGTCTCCATCCACTATTATTTACTCGCATTCTCATATGAATTGTGCTGATTCATGACAGTGGTTACTGGTGTATCTTTTCAACGAATCCATTTTTCATATTGTTTTCATAAACGTAAGAGAAACAATTGTTCGAAATGAGAGTGTCCATCA
This sequence comes from Circinella minor, assembly GCA_016758965.1. Taxonomy (NCBI): domain Eukaryota; kingdom Fungi; phylum Mucoromycota; class Mucoromycetes; order Mucorales; family Lichtheimiaceae; genus Circinella; species Circinella minor. The sequence continues at coordinate 77,725 of JAEPRB010000129.1, read as the reverse complement.
TACATTTTGTTGCATGAACGAGTGCTGGTAAGTATGCTTCTCACCACGATCTGAACCTTTATCACCAAGCTATATCAACCATTAATATATATATTGGTTAATAACATAAAACAAAGCAGTAAAAGTATCACGCAAAATAGAAAGAAAGATTTTAAAAAAATTACCCGCCAGTGCAATACTTCTTCAGTACTAGCTTGAAAAAATGATTTATAATTTTGTTTTTATATTTATTTATGGCATGTCGTTCGCGAACTATATGTAATAATGGATTATACATGATATTATCATTCATCGTCCAAATTTTACTCTGGTCCTCCCTTCTTTCTTTCTTTCATTCATATATATATATATATATAACTTACATGGTTATGTACTAATTCATGAAATAACCGATAAGATGAAGAAACAGGCATATACAAAAACATTCGGTTAACAACAAAACAAAAGTAAAACAGTACTATGTAAATCTTCACCAAGAACAATGGAAAAAAGGGTAGACTATTCTACCTCGTGCCATTCACTTTAAACCATTTCTATACAATGTAAACAGTAAAGTTAAAAGTATATGTTTTTATGTATATCAACAGCATACTCCCCTAATCTTAAGACAGATATTGAAAGATACGTTATTCGGAATGGAATGTGCGACAATCAAACCTGAAATTATTTCAACCTTCTACAATCTGTACTAAATACTTTTACATGTTATTCTGTTGAAGCTTTGTTTCTTCACAGTATTTGCTAATAATCATTCGGAATTACTCCCATCTGGTTTGAAAAAGGAGGGAAAAAGGGTCGCAATGGACGCTGAGGGACATATACGGGCGTAGCGCATAGTTATTCCACATCCACCACTTGGACATGCAACAGTCCTAGAAGAAGAAAAAGGGTCGCAATGGACGCTGAGGGACTATACGGGCGTAGCGCATAGTTATTCCACACCCACCACTTGGAAGAAGAAGAAGAAGAAAAGAGTCGCAAGTGGATGCTGAGGGACTATACGGGCGTAGCGCATAGTTATTCCACATCCATCACTTGGACATACAGTCCTAGAAGAAAAAGGGTACATGGACGCTGAGGGACTATACGGGCGTAGCGCATAGTTATTCCACATCCACCACCAAACTGTATCGAAGAAGCAAGTAAAAAACCATCGTAAGAGCGGAAAGCCAAAAAAATTATTTAATGTAGAGAGCAACCAAAAGTCGTGCCATCCTGCGGTCGTGCCATCCCCCCATAATTTGACTCCGCTGTCTTCGGTCACGCCTTACTACCCTACCCATTGACACTTGATGTTATGATATAATAATAAGATCACATCTGTGTATAGATGATAGATTATTCTTATTTATCAGGTAATACGTAATGAATATCTTTTACTCAAATCCTCTTTACCAATGTAAGTAATATTTTTGATTGATGGAAGTACATGATATGCATGTTAATTTGACTTATACAATTCCAAATATGATTTTTGGGAAGTAGTTTATCTTATAGATACACATTTGGTCTTTTTAATCGTTTTTTATGGTTTTTACTACTAACATTTATATTATTTTTAAATTTTTCCTTTAGTAAAAAGATTTAATCTACTTTCGCATTATTTATCATTTTATTTCACCCCTGTTATAATTTCGTACTCTATTTATATAATATAAATGTACACTACTGAACCAAAAAGAAAAGTATTTAAAACGAAACAAAAGCACCGGCTTTTTTAACGTCATTATACAACTTTCACGGCAGGGCAGGGTAGTAAGGAAGGATCAATGGCACGACCAAGTACAGCGGAATAAAATAAACGCAGTCATGGGGGGATGGCACGACCGCAGGATGGCACGACTTTTAGTACCTGCCTTTAATGTATTGGATTTTTCCTAATCATTTGTGGTGAACTAAAGGGGATTTTGCGTTGTCTGGGAAATAATTTCGCGTTAGTAATTTTGCGCCAATGATTTTGCGTTCCTGTTTTTGCGTCAAAACATTTACTTTCTTGGTATTTATAACTTTATTTTTGTAAAATGTCTCATATCAAATTCATTTATGAGCATTGTTAATAAAAAATTGGTTATTAGTTTCCCTGGTGAGGCAGTAGAAAAAATTAAGTGCTTGGACATAAATACTTCAGTGCAAAAAATTAGGTGCGCAAAATCACTAACGCAAAATTATTCCCCAGACAACACCGCTCAACATGAGAGCAAAATAGAAAAGGAAAATACAGGTATTGCTAAAAGGTAAAAAAAAAAAAAAAAAAAGAGGAGAAAAATAATTATTAAGTTTAATCGATCGCTTTGGAGTCAGATGAACAAATAGAATAAACATCTGCATCACCAGGAAGAGAGATCTCGCTATAAATTGGGAAAGATCGTTCGAATATTGGTTACCAAGGTCAAAAGTTAATACGTCGTTCGGGTTTCGTAATAAAGTTTGGATCAATGGATACGCGCACCGTGTTTGACTTTTACAAGAGTAATATGAGCACTATTAAGAAGCAGTGTTATTGGATGTGTGCGTTTCGAGACGTATGGATTGGTTTGGAAAGGAAAAAAGATATTGGATTTGAAATCTTAAAATGCGATAGGAAGCCAACTCCCCCTTTCCCACTGTTATTCTTGCTGGTTTTCATCTTACTATACTCTACTGCAGGAAAACTTTGGAACCCATACTATAATAAGCCGTGGTAATACGTCAATGGTAACTAGTAGGTGTCGAAAACGAAGTGTTATATCAATGAAATTAAATGGGAGAAAGAGACACTTGAAAGTCAACTAGATCCCATAAAAGAACAAAATTGAACTCAAGTTTATAAAAATAAGATATTCTCTCTATTTTATTAAACTCTTATTATCGGTGGGATATATTAATATACCTATACGAGTATATGTGGTCTTTCCATTTGTAATGATTGTGCGAATTATAATAATATGATACGTACAAATAATTTTTTAATTAAACTTTGTGTGGTTGATGATGAAATGATCCGCCTATGCAGTTGTTATCTAAATTAACATTAAAGAAGACGGACTTCCGTATTTTTATAAAACATTGTCCAAATAAAAACATATCAAAGTATCAGCAAAGCATAGCTGATGATATGGTGCATTTAAATATATATATATTTGTGAATGACTCTGCTTTATGAGACCATTGTAGGTTTGATACGTACAGCACGAAAATTCGCCATTTAGTTCGACTTCTTGTTTGCCAACAATTTATAAATAAGTTGGTATAATGGCTGATCTATTACAAAAGTGACAAAAAAGCCGTGGTCGAGAGCGATTTAGTGTGTGCTTGGGATATAAATGTACGAAAACATATTGGTTGAAATAGGTATCTATGGAAGAGAAATAAGGTCTTGATGCAAAAGCTGATAGAATTAACATTCAGAGATAATAAACATTTGCTGATAACAATAATTTGGCTGTTTTCATTTGTCGTTATGCAAGTACTCATTTATACCACTGTATTTGTCCCCATCGAACAAAAATTTTTCAGATAGCTAAAGCCATATTCTATTATTTGTTTTGAATACATTATATTTTCGAATCTTCATGTAGCACAAGAGCCATACATACCTATAGACGCCAAATAGTTACCACTACTTTTCATTTTGATTAATTTACACTTTAACCTGTCTATTCCGAATTTATCTAAGTTAATGGAATTAAACGGTAAGTCCGGAAGTCAGATGATGTTGATTTATCAGATAAAAAACAAACAATAATTAATTAATATTATTTTGGTTGGAAGAAGTATCACAAAAAATGCAATTGACTTCTAACTCAATTACATTGTGTAACCTAATAATTGCATTAACCAACTTATCGCTGTTGATAATAAAATCTTAATTATTAGTCAGCCTTGGTTATTATTACTTCTTTACTTGTCTGAAACAACCATTTATTAACCAACTATAATAAAAATAATATTAGTACGTAGTGTACAGTAAAAACAAAGATATTGATTAATGGCACTAGTTAGCGTATTATCATTACATGATTTTATATAATACAAAACATTTTTTTCATACATCTCATGACACGGCGTCAAATTCTTTTATTGAACAACTCATTTTTTGTCGCAATTTGTATATTTCTGGCGACAGTACAGTAGTATTAGTAGTAATAAAAAAATTGGCACGTATCAGCAAAGATATAAGTAAAATAATTATTACATACTGGTGACAAATCTAATTCATCTGTGGAAATTATCTTGTTTTTTAAAAAATAATAATATTAAAATTACCTACCTACAGTAATAATGGAACCATCGTATCTTATTTTCCGTGATTCGGATGGGACCGACCGAAAAACTGACAGAAATTGGAAGGATGGGGAAATCCGAAGAGCGACGGTCAGATGGGTGCTTTCAGTTTGACGAGTTTCAAAGAGCGTTTTTGGGCCTTACATATAAATATTGAACCAACAACAAGAAAAGTTTTATAGTTTATTCAATGTTGGATTATTAAACTAAAACATTATTCTAGAGATAGAAGTATGTAGAGTAGAAAATGTTTTTTATTGATAAAATGTCTTAACATACAATAAATATGTACCAAACATGTTGCCACATATAAAAAAAGAATATTTTTAAAATATGAATACGCCTACTAAAAGACACCAAATATATTTGGAATCCCTACTATATAGATATGTTTTCTAGCTTCAAATTTCTTTTTTTCGGACTTACACTAATATGATAATACGTAATAAAAGATGTAATAGTATTAGAAGCAAAAAGTATTTATATAACATAACAAGAGCGTGAAACGCTAAACGGAAAAAAGCCTCTTTTGAACTTTGCAGATACATATATTTAGTCATAACTATGTTGTATGGATAAGGAGTAATTGCCATCCATTTTAACATTTCTAGGTATAGCGTATTCATCACTCGATGACGAACGAAATATATATATAGTCGATTTTTATTATTACGTATTTTAGGCTTTTTCATATAATTGAGATGATTTTCTTAGAGCATGCGCAGCGGGGGCGGTTTTCAAAACGAAGTGGTTTTGACTTAAGCTGTACGTACAATAAGACCATGGACATAAGGCTGTAAAGTTACAGCATGTGTGAGATAAATCACAGCCCAGAAAAAAATTTAAAGTTACAGTTTTTTTAACACCACCGCTGCACTTCCTCTTACGTACATGTTAGTCTACAATAATTACGTATTTAAGTGATTATGTAAATATTTGTAATTTAATATGGTAAGCCATATAAATATATCCACTACTTATTTAATAGTTTTAAGATACTATATACACGAGTAGATGTGTATAAAGGGAATAAAGAAAGAGATCATTCACAGGTAATGTATATTTATGATTTCTACACTAACTTCTAAATTTTTGTCATAAAAGGGTAATTCAGGACCCTGTACAATAAATTTCTGTAGCTGAAAATTGTCTTTTTGTTCTTCAGCTAGTTTCTCTTCTAAATAGTACGATGGTAAGTGTTCACCAAATGATATCATGGGTTGAAAATTAACTCTTTTCAATTTTTTGCACTTGCGTAAAAGTTCCATAATACCACATAAATTAACATTCAACAACTCTCCATCTGGTAATACCGGAGACACATTTTTATCATTCCCATAGCCTCCAGATAAGATGACCTCCAGTGTTTGTAAGTTGACGAAATCACTTAGTATATGAAGCATATCATAGGTCAGCTTAGAAACCTGAGAAAGAGTCAGGTTTTCAATTTTTGTTGATGGAACTGCTGTTATGTTGTTGTTGATGCTATTAGCCGGTCCATAAAGAAACCTGTTGAGTAATTTAAGCATGTGTTGTTCTTCTTTTTCTTCATTGCGTTCCCCATTGAAATAACGGTCAATGCCACGTACATTCAGAGATTTTAATAAAGGAAAGTCAGCCAAAGAATCGAGAATCAGAAATGAGATACCATCGTCTTTGCAACTCTTCAATTTGACACTTTCGAGCTTGGATCCAGATTGGGCTAAGGATACAAAAAGATTTGAATCTTTGAGTAGGCGACACTCGCGTTGCGTCTCATCTCGCTCCCAAGTATAGCCTCTTGTAAGAGTGAGATGCCTGAGATTTTTTAAGAGTGGTCCAGCTTCTTTGGGTAATGTAATTGGCTTATTTTGCTTGAGAATAAGATTTTCTAGTGCAGGAAGCCGTTTCAATAATGCAACCACAGAAGATTCATCTGCGAAGGTGATAGGTTTTATTGCTAGTGTTCGAAGTTGTGGTAGTGTTTGTAGCGATTGAAGTGCAGGAGCATCCAGTATATAAGAGTCGTCGTTGGCCTGTAGCTGAACTTCTTGTATAGTGTTATGACATGTATTAAGTAAAGTGATGATAGATACCATGCTATAATCCATAATGTCACAGCACAGCGTACGTAAATTTTGCATTGCGATCGATTCAAATATATCTGTATAATCAAATGGGCTTCCTGGCGCAGGAAAAAACATTTTTATGTGCTTCAAGGTATCTTTGTACTTGCGCAAAACAGAAATGATTTGATCCGTGTTATAATTTTCTCCTGGACAAAAATACTGAAATGGACTTTGCTGTTTATTGTTGTTGCCGTTGCTATTGGTGTCATTATTATTACTACTATTAGTTGTTGTTGTTGTTGATAATAATATAGCTGACCTTGGTGTAAGTGCATCCTGTATAAAATTTTTTCTATCTCCGTAACTACCATCACCAGCATAAAATTCAAGCTGTGGGCACCGTGACAATACAAATCCAGGTGGTATCAACATTTTGGATACGGAACCACAACTATTGCTATATGAGCCAATAAAGTATCTAAGGTTTGGAGATCTCTCAATGATAGACCGGGCTTGGTGCTGGATAACACCTAAATTCGTGTTAACATGCAAGTAAATCAAACTATCATATGAACTTTGATCATTTGATAATACTTTTATCGGTTCATAATCGCCACTATAAAAATGTTCACCATCTGGATGAAATGAAAAATGAGTAAGATGAGGACATACGCAAAGTAAATCAAGTATTGAAAAGTCCGCAGGGTGCATGTTCATTTTTAAATTTGTAAGTCGATGCAATGCGATTCGGCGTAACTGATTTAAAAATGCATTTTGCTCTTCCACTGTGTTTCCACTAACACACTCAGTAAATTCTAAGAAAAATAACCATGTACATATATATATACAACATATGAGTGGAATATTATTATTCGTTAATCCATGTTTCTACAATTAATCCATTTCCCTTATTTTTCTTTTCTCTTTCTATATAATATCTTACCAAGTGACTCAATTTCCGTACATCCACAGTCAAGTAATTTTTGCATCATGTCCAATAATGTGTTTCCGCCAACATATTCAAAATAAACATGTTTCACATGTTTTCCCAAATTTCGTTCTTGACGGTGGGTAATAACCCCCCTAGGCCTTAGTGTTTCCCAGTTGGCTTTGGTAAATTGAGGAATGAGATCATACCATAGACGACATGTTCCCATACAATTTAAACAATCTTGTTGACTAAGATATAAAAAGATATTAGAAATAATATCAAAAGGGAGTTTTTCTAGGAACTCAATGGGTAGAATGGGTGATTGGGTCATGGTGGTACTCTAGAAGTTTGAAATTGTTCAGTAATGAAGGGAAGAAAAAACGAAGAGAGAGAAAAAGAGGAAAAAGAGGAGAGATGGCGCTTTGGAACATATGTGTGTGAAGGTGATTATGGTGGGTCAACCCCTAAAAACATTCCTGCTTTCAGAAGGCCCAATCTTTCACCTCGACTGTTATGCTTTTTTCAATTTGTCACGATGGATTACGAATTCCATGTATATCTGTATTATAAAATTAGCTATGAAGATTAATGCATCACAAGATGTGAAAAGCCATAACACCTAGTTAAAAAATTGGCCTTCCTGAAACTAGAAAAAATTCCTGTGTACCTGAAAAACAAAACACGTATCTCTCTATTTAGATTAGCATGTTTATCCATGACAGAAAATAATATATATGAAACACCAAATATACTATTCCTTTTATTTTTCTGTTGACATAAAATATAAGCTTTGTTTAAATCAATAAAAGAATCTTAATCTACGGGAGTCTTGTCTTAACCGACGTGCAACTCCATTCTCTCACACTTTGGTCGTTAGATTGGGAGAGGGGGATTTTTGTTAAAGTGGTTTTATTCCAATTATCGATCAACTAGTTTTATGGTACAATCGAAATGTAACCTCCCATCTTATTCTTCTTGTCTAAGAAATCTCTACGATAGGCCTGTTCGATACAGAAACTGTGCTTGAGTCATGACTCTATCGAAATGATGTTTTTGAAAAGTAAATACTTTACTTCTTAAATCTCCGAGACCTAGGGCTTTTGTTTAAACATAAAACACGCAATAGAACGGTACTATTAGTCAACAAAACTGTACGAAATTGTTAATTTATGCAAAACGCGGTTATTGAAGTATTTTTTTTTTCATCGTATTCCTTTATTACTGTATTAAGAGCAAAAAGAAGATGATGGTCATGTGGCGCTAAGAATAATTAATTGCAGCCTAGCTTAGAAGTGAATTATCTTTATATTGCTATTGTGATATTTATTTGTCTTTCTGCTCTTATAAAATAGGATGACCAAAAAAAAAGAAACCTTTCTGCCACGTTAATCTGTTTTATATCTTAGGCCCCCCGACTCATCTCTCTTTTTTTGAGAGATTTCAGATGTTGTACTAAAGTTTATGGTTAAATTCAATTTGGCTTTTTAATTTAGTAAACAAATACGTACGTAAATATTTTGAACTTGCATAATTTTTCTTTTTACTTTTAGGCGGACCAATCTATTTCAATATATAGTAGCTATGCATTTTGTTTTTTAATTGTCATGAAGGATTTACTCTTCATGGCTGATTTTGGAATACAAATATTCTTGAAACTCATGCACACCAAAATTGTTTCTTACGTTCAAATTAAAAAGAACATCGATTTCAAATTTGAATACAACAGGTCGGTCCGCGCAAAACGAGGAAAAATTCTGTATGATGCATACGCTTTAACGCATTCAATTTTTCCCCCTTAATTTTGAACGGTTATAAATAATAATAAAAGTTCCCAAAGCAAAAAATACGTAAGCCATAGAAATGAAAGATATAGTCATAAAAGTAAAACTAATGGTAGTCTTTACTAAATATTTTTTTTTATAATAAACTTCCGAAGTTAGGGTGTAGTTGACGACTTTGGCTGGAGATCCTTGATGTTCAAGTCCAAATTGTAACACCAAGAAATACAGCACATGTCGGCACTATATTTCTCTTACATTCCATATGCATGACCACGTATATAATTGGAGCGCATACTCTTCCATTGTATCTTTATCTTAAAAGAAACTGCCCTTTTCTTATTCAAACCATTACGTCAATGAAAATTGAGCCTGATAACTAACGTTAAAATGGAATCGAATCGAAGAAAAATTTAAGTTCTAAAATGTATAAAAAAAATAGGTAGCCAGAGAAGTAGAGATACTCTCTCCCACGATAATGTCGGTCTAAAAAAGAACGATACATTTTTTTAAATATACGAGAGAAGATACTTGGAAGTCATTTTTATACCAAGTTGAATTATTAGAAAGAGATACAAGCTATAATTAGAAAAATGATGAGGGGTACAGTATTTTTTTTTAAAAAAAAAATATGTCTTTATAGATTATTATATTATTTTATTTTAAAAGCAAAACATTTCAAAAGAAAGAACTAAAAAGTATTTTTATACATATAGTCATTTTCCGCGGTATCATAATTTCTGATTCAATAGATTACGTATCGATAGTGAAAAAATAAAATAAAATTGATACTCGCAAAGTCTAAGGTTCATTTTTTTTTGTTTATATAAATATTCTAGGCTTCTACGTAGGATATTCAATAACAATGAGAAATTCAAGTACTATATTGAGAAATATGTAGAAGAAATCAAACGGGAATACAGAATAATAAGCGAGTGCTATATGGAAGGGATGATGAGATATAATCTAAGAAACTATAGAAAAGCAACATCATTCGTACGTATCACTGTTTAGAAACAGATTAGATAGATATATCATAGTAGTAAAAAGTTGTTACCATAATATTTGTCCTTTCTTTTGGTCTGCGTACGTACTACAAAATAATAAAAATTGTACCAAGATACTATTGATGTAACAATGAATGTAGCTTATTACTATTTTTGTTGTCAAGGAAATGTCTAGTTACCTGACAACATACTTTTCTTATACAAAGAAAAAACAGTGCAAAAAAATATACTATAATTAAAAAGGGTATTTAAGTGTTATGCAGAACAAATTATTGTCAGTTCGAAAAGAATTATATCTTATACGTATTGACAGGACAGTAATTTTAATAAATTATATTTGCTCCCATCACGCAATAAGTCAGATCGACATATCTCTTTTCATAAATTTCTGATTTGTTTTACGATGTCTCACCATCAATTATTTTTATCTCTAAAAAACCATTGATTTGGATCATAAAAAGGCTATATTGAATAGTTGTAGTTCGAGAAAAATGTATGTTGATCGATATACTCCATTTAGTATGAGGGGGGGGGGAGCTTTAAGTTATTTTTTTTTCTTTTTCATGTGAATTTTGTTTAGCTTAAAATAAACTCCCATCATAGCTAGAAGATCAATTACCATTTACAGTGTATGACAACGATTAAAATTGCCAAATTACTGTTTCCCCTTTACTTATCACTCCCCCAATTAAATACACTTTTCCCTCATTCGAGAAAGAGTATTCCTGGTGATTTTTTTTTTTTACTTTGACAAAGCACCGTGGGAAATACCATAAAAATAAAGATTATGCAGATCCTTCACCTCCGAATTACTGGCTGATGATTACAAAGAAGGAGCATTATAGCAAAAAAATAAAAAGAAAGAAAAAAACGTGTTTCTTCATCTTCCTTTCTCAGCCCATTAATAGCAAAACATGTATTATAAACATTCTGCATATATTGTAATTTATAAATTATATTTACTAAAAATGTGTCTAATTATTTTGTTTAACATTAATTATCCCACCTAGACGAGATATCTGTCAGAAGAACAAACCATATAGAATGTAAACAGCAAAAATATATATATATAAACAATTATACAAAATTATACTTTTTGTATTGACGAGATGGATAATAACATATACATTATCAATATAATTAGTTAGTAAACAAAGAATATATGATAAGGGATAATAAAATGAAACAATCTATCTTTTTTTTTCTTACTAAAGTTAATAATAAACAGAAGCAGGTGCCCTCTCTGATTTGGCCCAAAAAAAAAAAAAAAAAAACCAGCCGAGGAAGTGTATCCATCCACTCGTCGCACCGAAACCATCGAAAGACAATGATAATTACAGCCCATCAACCGATTTGGACTTTTCTCTTTTGCTAGAAATTAGAAATTATTTCCCATTTTAGATCCATATGCAGGCTTCTATGCTTGTTTATGTGTTTTTTTTTTCTCATGTCAAATCCCCCATTTATTTGTTACTCCATTTAAAAAAAAATCTCGTGAAAAAAAGAAGACCAATTCAATTTATTTCTTCCATTTATGGAGAGTTACGATGACATAAAAGAAAATGCGTGAGTTCTAAACAAAAAGCGGTTAAAAAAACACTGTAACTAATTCATAGCATAATAAATAATATAATACGTGTTTTCATTTTAAAAACTCGATGTTATTGGTGTACTAAATACGTATTTAATAAAATAAAAAAGACTAAGAAGAAGTTATATAATATAGAATTGAGATACATATTATATTAAAACGAATTTCACACTAATACTGTTTAGAAACATTCATGTTCAGTCATCTTGGATAGGTTTTCTTTTGGGAATTCAAAGAGTGGGAGTGAAAGTATTGTTTCAGGGAACGACTACAAGGGACATATGCCGCTCAGCAAAACTAAAAGCAATCACCTCATTTTCCTTTCCCCTTATTATTCTATGTGGATTAAAAAAAATTCTTGAAGAAAAGTCTGATTTATATATATAAAATATTGTAAAAAAATTAATATATAAAAAAGAAAAGTACCTATTATAACCATAATAATACATTAGACATTTAGTATCATATAATTAAAAAGATAGCTTCTACGTATCTGTAAAAATAGTTTGACAAAAAATGGATTTATATAATTTGTAGGCTATTATCTGAGCTTATAATGGATGGTCTGTGTTTTTTTCTTTTGAGGAGAGCGGGTTTTTTTTTATTATTGGGAGAAAAGGGGGAAAGGTCGCAGTGGTTTAACTTGCCTAATTTTGTTTCAGATTATCTTTACAGAATGAGTTTCCATCTTTGGGAATTTTTAAATGTGCGATGTTCTTTTTTTTCCCTTACCATCATCCAATGGCATAAAATGAGCATCATTTTTTTTTTTATATATATAATTTATTAAATAATTAAATAGTTATAATTATTCAACTAATTATTTTATTCAAATATTTTTAGAGTAGTTAAAAAGATAGTACTTAAATTTAATAAAAGAAAATATAAAAGTGTTTTTTTTCTGCATAAAAAAATAAATATAAAATATGCATATTTAATATGTTTTTTTTTTTTGTGTGAGAAAAAAAAAAAAAAACTTGATTAACTATGCATTGTCGGTAAAACTTTATACCTTCTAACCATAATTGTCGTACAAAATCCAACAGCGTAAAAAAGAAAAATTGACAAGCGCAAAAACGGGCTAAAAACGAACCGTTCATTCAATTGTGTAACCTAATAAAGAACCAAAACTCTGGCCGACTAAACTATATAGATGTATTTTTCAAAATGTTTTAATCATTCAGTTCAATTCAATTCAGTACTATTAATAATAATAACTAATATTTGCTTTGGAAAAATCTCTTCTATTTTTTTATAAATGACTCATATTAGAATAAATATCTGATAATAATAATAAACAATAAGTAGTATGAGCAACTACAGACCAGAAATTCAAAATATTTATCCCCACAATATATATTCTTACTTAATACAACATTAAGAAAAAAAAAACAATAGAATTTTAATAAATTGGATTATCAATCTCATTAATATTATCATTATTTGTTTAAAACACGAGAACTGGTTTTTTTTTGTAAACCCGGGAAAGCTAATCAGGTGAAAAAAATATTCCCGTTTTCTTTTTTATATTTTTGACAGCTGATAACCAAAAATCAAGGGAGGGGGTCCTTTTTTTAACGGGCACCATAAAAAAAATATGTATGCATATATGGAACGAAGACGGAGAATGAGAAAAGGGTGGGAGAATGATAAAGAAAGAGAGAAAAAACAAAAAAGAGATTCATCTTTATTTTATAATATTCAGTTTAAAAAAAATAAAACAAAAAAAGAAAAGAATTTATACAATGTGCTTGAGGGGAGAGAAGAAGAAGAAGAAAGATATTCATTTGTATAGTTTGAGAGTTATTGATTCGTCTGTTGTATGTATGTATGTATGTGTGTGTGTGTGTGTGTAGAGTATGTACATATAAAGATGTAAGTTCATTTTTTCTTATGGATTATGCGTATAAAATATGTTCTTTGTTTTGATACCATTTTATACATATGTATGTAGTATTTAATAGTATTGACATTATCATAAATGTCATGGGATTGAAAAAAAAAACAGATCGGTTGTGGAAGTCAAGTGGGTCGTTATACGGAGGATCATGTAATATGTAAATAGTAAAAATAGTTTAACATACGTATATATATATATAGTAGTAGTAGTACAATAAGTAAAAAAAAAAGTGTCGTTCATATTGTATTGTTGTTGTAGTACATTATAATGCAAATACTGATCGTTTGTTGTACATTATTTGCTTTTGTGTGTCGTTGTGCGGCATTCATTTTATCGATCGGTTTTCTTCCTTCTTTTTTTTTCATTCTCTAAAACAAATTCTCTACTTCTTTTTTATTACTATACAAAGGTTTTCCTTCTTTTTTTGGTTGGTTGGTTGGATGGATTGTTGTAAATGTTTATAAATAGTTTCCAAAAAGAACAAACAAAAAACTAGTTTTTAGCCCGTTTCTGTATCATTGGCTGATCGTTTCTTTCTATTACTATTGCTATTACTTCCAATAGTATCTTCTTCTTTTCGTACGGGAATCTTTACACCTTGTTTCAAAAAACATTGTGAAAGCTCCGTCCTCGCTATTTTTATATATATAGATATATAAAAATAAAATAAAACTCGATAGGTTAACAGATATACCAAAGCATGTGAAAAACTAATTTGAAAAGTTATTTCTTTCTAGAGGAAAAAAGGAAACATATAGAGTAAATTACCTGCTACTCCTGGAAAGCTTTTAGCTGGGTATATAGTAAAAGCATTTGTAAATATTTTAGCAAGTATACTTGAAGATTGATCTAATGATATGCATGGTCTAACATATTTATAATAATGGGGTAATATATATATATATATATCTGATAAGTAAATCTTTTTTTTTAATTTTTCATCCTTTTTGTTCGCTTATAATTTCTTGTGTCGTATCTTTTCCTCTTTATGTGGCACCTGTGTTTTTCTTTTTCTGTTTCACAACATGTTTTTTTTTCTTTTCATTCTTTTCTTTTTTTTTTCTATTCAATAACAATAGCAATAAATGATAATGAAAACTAATATAGGATTACTTACGAACGAACATCAACTAATGAAAAACCTAATCGATAAACACCTTCTAATCGTACACTAATATCGCTAAAGATAAAATAAATCCCTAGTTGACCTTGAACGTTATATAGTTTTATAGCCGATGCAACTAAACTACCAACAAGATTACGTTTACTAGGTTCAGCAATGACATTAGCTTCTGTCATTCCTTCCGCTTGCCAATTATCACATAATGCAATCAAAAATGATATATCGACATCTCTATATATATATATAAATAAATATTTAATAAATGAATAGATATATCTAGAATTGAATTTTTCAAAGCTTTTTTTTATCCAGTAAAGTCATTTTGTATAACTACATTGATGTGTTTTTACTGCAATTGTATTGTATTTACGAGCTGAATATATATATTCATGCTCTGAGGACAAATGTTGATATATATATTGTATAATTGCATTTGTTTTTTCTTTCTTCCTTTCTTTTCTTTGATGTGTAGGAAATTGAACTTACTCTGCATTGACTCTATTGCCATTAGAGGTAGTTATTAAAAGTTCAACAATAGGTGGTGGACTAATAGGTCGTCGATCTTTTGTACCAAATCCACATCGTCTTCCAAGTACTGGTTGCTGCGCAACAATTAATTCATAGTTCCTAATAAACCACAATAAACCATCAAATAAAGTAGGAATGAATTTAAAGATTGAGAGGTAAAAAATAAAAATTGACGAGTTTTTGAGTCAAAAGAGATTAAAAAGAACACTATATGTATCTCTCTTTTTATTTTATTACCATCCCATTGAATTTTCATCTTGTTGAGGAAAGTCCATTAATAATGGCCATTGTGACATAAACGAATCATCATCAAGAAATGGAAGTGGTGGAGGAACAGGTTGATTAATTAAAAATGAATAAGGATCTTCAATTGACTGTTGATGTTGTTGTCCCTGCGAATGCGTTTGTTGCTGTTGAAACCGTTGTTGAGATCGGTTGCTAGGATTGTCATAATTATTGTTATTGGTTGAAGAAGATGAGGCATTGCCTATGTCAAAAGGCAGCATTCCTGCGTGAAAGACACAAAAAAAAAAGAAAAAGAAAAAAGATTACGTAGTCAAAGTGGTCGATGAACAGTAAGAAGAGATGGAAGGAGTGAAGGGACTGGAGAGAAAGAGAGAGAGAGAGGGGAAGGAGGAAAGAGACAGGAGAAAGAATATTAAAGCAAATGTTATTTAGAAATCCAGTTTAAAAAAAGTAAAAGAAAAAAAAAAGTAATAAAAAGAAAAAAGGGAAGAAAGGGAAAGAAAGAAAGAAAGAGAGAGAGAGAGAGAGAGAGAGAGAGAGAAAGCGACCACAGAAGATGGACTGAAATTAGAAATTGATAGGACAGAGTAGCAGCAAAACCGACAGAGTCAGAGCGACAGAAAGGAAAAAAAAAAGATTGGATGGGGCTTGTATATATATATATATATATATCTATATCTATATCTATATCTATATGAATTTTTTTTTACAAACCTTTTTTTTATATATTTTTTTTTTGTTTCTTTTTATATATATATATTCATTTAAAATAAATAATACTTCAAAAACATACAAAAATACGTTCTTTTTCTTCTGTATACGCATTATATTTTTAATAATTATATTATATTAATATTATTATTATTGTTTTTATCATATCATATCAAGGGAACTTTCTTTTTAAAAAAAATTAATTGACATATTGATTCTTTTGATCCGACTATTTTTTTTTCCCGGGAGGGAAATAAAAGGGTTGAATTAGCCAAAAAAAGAGAAAAAAAGGGTCAATTGATTTGATTAGCAACAGTAATTATTCAAAAACTTCCCTCTCCTCCCATATTGTTTTTTTTTTTTTTTTTGCATACACAAAACAATATAACATATGTCTTTTTCAACTCACTGATCTGGCTTTTTAAAAAAACTTTAGTCTAATATCAATTTCCTGTTTTAGATTGAAATCACATACAATACACGTGTGGTGTAACAGGTGGTTTCACTGCATGCAAGGCAATGAAAACGGAATTAACTTTTTTGCTCTTTTCCGTTTGGCTTTGTTTTATTATTATATAATATATTAAAAAAAACTATACGTATGATTATAAAGTCTGGGTTTTTTTTCTTCAAATAGAAAACTTAGGTAGTAATATAATTTTATTTTTGGATAGGTTTGGATTAATAACAATCGACCGAAAAAAACAACTTATTTTTTTTTTTGTTAGACGAAATATCCAATTGAGGAGAAAAGAATTATTTTTTTTAAAGATATTTCGTTTTTGTAATTAAAAAAAAAGTAATCGTTTTTTTATTAAATGAAATCTCCCCCCTTTTTGCACAGACAAAGGGGGGGAGGTTAATAATTACATGCATATAAGAATTAAAAAATAATTTAAAAAAGTATGTGTTTTTTTAATATAATGAAATGGATTTTTTTTTTGTTTGAATAATAATTAATGAACGGAAATAATGAGTAAATAAATATAGCGAATAAAACCAGAAACGGAAAAAGAAGTATATGTGCTATTATATATATATATATATATATGTGTATATGTGTATTTATAATGAGAGAAGAAAAAAAAATAAAAACGAAAAAAAGTTGTGATAGCTGCCAGGGAAATGTAATAATTGTGTAAGAAGTTAAATGTATATGTGCAACATGTTGTGTTATGTATGTGTGTGTGTATAAAAGAAAACGATGTTATGAGATGGAGTGACAATAGACAAGGGAAAAGTGGGGGCGGGGGAGAGAAAAGAAGTATTTAAATTTGAAAAAATGTTAAATAGGACATGTTATAAACTGATGAAAAAAAATTGTTGTGTATAATTAATGACGTGAATGTGTGTGTATGTGTATATGTGTATGTGCGTTGTGTGTGTATAATTAAAAACGATGTTTTGTGTTGTAAAATGATAAAATAGGTTTAAGAAATTTTTTAAAAAAATCAGGGGTTCATCGGGATTTATCTCGGGGCAAGTAGAGGAGTACATGGTTCAGACCGCATTGAAATAACAAATTTACGATCAGGCAAAGTAACCGTTAAAGGACGATGATGATGATGCGAATTAGACCTTGCTTCTTGTAACGAACAACGTCGTTGATGAGTTGTATGCTTTGTCCAAGGTAATTGTTCCGCCCATAATGACCCACCGCCCCGCACAAACTCCATTCCGCTATAATGTCCGTCAGCAACATCATCGTCGTCGTCATCGACATTATTGTTATATCTACTATTACGTTCCCACTGTTTCCAACCACCTGTCCAATTACGCATAAATTGAAGAAAACGAGTTTTTTCTTCTTCCGTAATGACCGATCGTTGTTGATTATAGTCATCTTCTTGCTCTTCGTCATCCAGCATAACACATTGTTGTTCATCTTCCTCAGGTACTGGAGGAAACGTTGTTGAAGTGTAATCAGATTGAATAGGTGAAAGTGATCGTGGAGTAGATAGGGATGGACTTGTCATACGTGAACTTGCATCATAATAAGGAGATGATGAAGGAGTTGATTCAGCAGATGTTGTTGAAAGTCGGCTACTATTCATATTATTAATATTATTATTTGTTGATGAAGGTGGTGATGGTGGTGATGAACGTCTACTAAATGTAGGTGGTGGTAAAACCATAGGTTTCATTTTTCCAATGGTGTTGCTATTTGTTACTGTTGAACCAACGACATTATTATTGCTGTTATAATAATTGTTATTATTATTGTAAGCACCGACTGATTTTAACCGACGATGAGTAGCCTTTTTCGATGAATCAACTTTGGGTACAATCGACTTGATTCGTTCAATCTCTTGTTGATAATTTACACCTGTTGTCATGCCAGCAAATGGGTCGTCGTCACGGTTACTCTCGGGGGTCAAAAGAGGAGATGTCATTCCTTTTTTAAACCAACGTTGTTGAAACTGTAACCTCTTTTGTTGTTGATTGTTCATACCTTCACTCATATAGTGTTCGTCCATGGTCGATAATATTGTCAATTGTTTCTTTAATTGTTCTTGTCTTTCCATTGTTTTCGATAATGAAAACTTGTTTTGTAATGTTTGCGCCATATTGTTGCAAAGTTTCAAATTGTTGTTTGGTTTTTCCTTTCTTTTGTTTTTGGATCGGGTTGTTTCGTGGGATTATATTTAAAAAGTGTGGGGTAGTATATCTCTAGTTAATAATTAAAGATAAAAGTTTCTTTGGTATGTTAAGTAATCGTCTTGTATATAAAAGCTAAGAGCGTGTATTGGTGAGAGAATGGGGAAAATGTATAAAATGTTTGAAAAGAAAGAAATAAAGAAGAACTTTTATGTACAATTAAGGTGTGTGTGTATATAGGTCAATGGTGTGTTTGGGCAAAAGAAATGCAAGAACAAATAAAAGGGAAGAAGAAAAAAAGAAAAAGAAAACACAATTTGTAAATAGAAAAAGAAGAAAGAAAAAGAGAAGTAAAGCTTTGGGGGAGTTTATTCAAGATTGTGTAATATTATAGGAACATGTTCGAATTTTTTTTTTCTTTAGAAAAAAAAATTATAGAAACAAAAAGAAAAAAAAAAAGAGAAGAGAGGTTCAAAATGCAACAAGCAATACAAAACACCCAGCGAACAATTTTTTGGACAAGTTTCTTTTCCACCTTACACCCCCAAAGCCCAATACCCACCACCCAAAAATTACTTATAATATTTATAAACTCCCACAACATATATATATATATAACACATCACCAATAATAAGCCACATAATTTTTTTTTGACTTTTATATAAATGCAGAAACTTGGGGGGGGTTCTTTATTCAACAAAGATTCAATTGACTTTTAATTTCAAACAAATGGCTTAAAAAGGAAATGAACTGGAGGATATTTTTTAAATCTAATAAGTTCATAATCCTTTAAATAAAAGGGCATTGTACCAATAAAAGAGTATCTTATCTTTTATCCTGTCAAACTAGAAAAGTTCCTACTATTAATATCGACTTTTTAAATATTTGATAATTTATCAAAAATGATTCCCTACTATTTACAAGAAAAGTAATGGGCTAGAGTAAAGAGAAACAAAGCAAGACTAATATTTTTTTCTAAAAAAAAAACCTGGTTATAGTATTACTTTCTCCATAGCTTTATGCGTTGATATATATATATATATATATACTTAAAAAAAAAAATTAAAAGATAAATTATGTAGAAATGGTTTTTATCTATATGTTATAAAAAAGTTAACACAAAGTATAATAAAAGGTTTTTGGGATTTTATTTTATAACTAGGTTTGTACGTTATGTATATAATAGACAATAGTATAATTAAGAACATTTACACACTAACTATTTATAATATATAATTCCAATTTTAATAACCTATAGCATTTATTTTTTATTTTGGTTTATTTGGAATCAATAGTATAAGTCCATATATGAAAATTTTTGGTTGTTTTTTTAACAAAACTATTATTAGACCAGAAGAAACAGACATGTAATGATAACAATTGATATTTTAAAAAGGCAATTTGATGTTGGGAAAGAACAAATCATATTTTTTTTTTTTGCTTTTTGCTTTTAATCAATATATTCAAAGCGATAAAAAAATTAGTTATGTATTGAATTAGAGATACAATAAAATACATATCACGTTTTATTTTTATTTTATGCAAAAGTGGGGTATACCTATACAACTTGGTTTCAATAAAAAAAAGCTGCAGAAGTGGTTTATTTTTTGGCTATCAGATGTTATCATATTACTATTACAAAAGAACAATGAATTAAATTGGGAAGGGAGGAAATAGGTTGCGCTATATGAATAACATTTTTATATGCTGAGCCTATTGCTTGTTTCTGCTGCTATCATACTTCTGTTGCGAGATGCAAAAGAAGGAAAGGTTGACTCGTCTGTGCATATTGCATAGAATATATACTTAGCAACAACAAAAAAACCAGCAAAAGAACACTTTTTGTTATACTTGTTTACTCAGCTCACACATTTACACTCATGATACATCATCATCAACAACAACAACAATTGTTGGTTCTCGCATACAAACAAATAAAAATAGCAACCGAGAATAATAATGAATATAATATTGCATAATCACGAAAACAAAGATAATTTATATGGAAAAACTATTAACAAAGTTATTATATTACAATTCAATTACAATAATAATAACTAAAGTTTGACCCTTTACCTTTTTCGTTTTTATTATCATATTTTTCTAATAAATAAAAGGGGGCGGCAAACAAACAAAAATTGAAGGTCAAATATTATCTATTGTCCATTTTCTTATGTACCATTGCATCATTATCATGTAATGCTAATTATATAATAACTTTATTGAACAAATGAAAATTAAACTTGAACACATGTTTTTTATATGCTTAGAATATCCTATCATACTTCAAAAAAAAATTCTTAAGTAAATACGTAGCTTAATATTCAGATAAAATTTAAAGAGGAAATAAATTGATATTTTTATTTTTTATTTTTCGGGTGGCATGATGGGCTAAGACGGGGGGAACAGTGATATGTAATGTTTGCAATGTGTATGCGTGTGTGTACACTTTTTGTTTCAAAATGGTAGACCATTTTTTTAATAAAGAAAAAAAATCAAGGTTAATAAATATAAAAAAAAAAAATAGGGTTCATGAAAGGCCTCGGGAGAGAGAGAAAAAAATAATAATGAAGAATAAAAAGGTGATGTAAAAAAATGATGTTTTTAATCTTCATAAGTTTGTCATCGGTAAAGAAAAGAATGAGGAAAAAAAATACTATGTACAGAATGAAAAGAAAAAAAATATATAAAAAAAGAAGACTGAATATATAAAAAAATAGAAACAAGAATCCACAAGGACGAATATAGTTACAAGATGACAAGGAAGAAGAAAGAAAATGAATAGGAAAAAGAGGAGTGGAATATATCACTAAGGATAAAAAGTATAGAACCGACTACATATACGTACATATGTAATAGTGGAAAAAAAGGGCTCATTTGTTTTGGTAATATATATATATATTTAAAGGAGCAAAGTAGTAGTAATAGGATAATAAGTAGATGACGATGATGATGGTGGCGGAGCTGAAGTGAAAAATGGTTGGTTTATGGTTGTAATATATGAAGTAGGAGTGATAAATGAAGTAGACGATGATGATACCATGTTATTTGCTGTAGCAGCTCGAGCAGCAGCGGCTGCTGCAGCAGCAATGGCCGCCACAATAGAACCACAACCATTCTCTACTTTGAGATGTCGATTCAATGCATCCATACGAGCAAAAGGTTTACTACAGTTAGAACAGACATATGGTTTAATATTCCAGTGTAATTTTTCATGTCGATTTCTATCATGTTGACGTGCAAATCGGCGACCACAATGTTGACATGCAAAAGGACGTTCAGATGTATGTGTGCGCATATGGGACGTAAGATTGTAAGGTCGTGTAAATGATTTACCACATCCTGGATGTTGGCAATTATACATAGTATCGTTGTTGTTGTTATATTGATTATTGTTCTTGTTGCCATGGTGTTGTTGTGGTTGGGAAGTTGGAACAGTTCGTTTACGTTGTTGTTGTTTCTTGGTAACCTTATTGCCATGGTTTATTTTTGCTGGTATGGTATTTTTAATATTACGTTGATTTTGTTGTTCTTGTCGTGGAGATAATGAGGGCATTCTTACTACTTCATGTTGCTGTTGGTAATGTTGTTGCTGTGGTATTGATGGCTGTTCTTGTTGCTGAGAAATATAACATGGTTGTACTGGAATTTGATAGAAAGAAGATGTTGATGTTGTAACAGTTGATGTAGGTGACGATGTCGCATTATCAAAAGTAAAAGAAATATCATCAACGGGAGATACAATAGAAGGTGGTGTTGTTACAATAGTCATAGTGTCATTTGAGATTGTTGTAGTAGGCATATACATGGTAGTGGTATCTTCGGTTGGAAAGCAAAAATTGTTGTTATTTTCATTGGGCATAAATGTAGGATCAAGTGTAGGAGATGCCGAATATGTAGGACTTGGGTAAAAGCATTGTTGCATAAAAGTGGCATTATCATCCACAGGAGAAGTCGCCGGTGGTGTCGGTGTTGAAAAATATTCAATTGCCTGATCAGGCAATATGAATGACTGTTGTTGTTGTTGTGATTGATGTATATACACGTTATGGTCATTACTATCCTCACCCATTGGTGTTGTTATAATAGGTGTAGGAATAATTGAATAAGATGATTGTTCAAAATAATGAGAATCCATTTTAACAATAATAAAAAAGTAAAATAATTTTTGTATCAAAAAGGTATATAAAAGCGAGAAGAAAGTAATAAAAACTACGCGTTTTTTTTTTTTGTATAAAAGAAAAAAGTATGATCGACACACACAAAGAAATTAAAAAAAACGAAATCTTTGTTTGAAAATATTAGCCTCCTTTTATATAATTTTGTTTTTTTGTTGATGCATAAAACTAAATTTATTTTTAGGCGTGAAATAAGAATTATACTTAGCTATTGCATTTTTGCTTTCCATGTGACATAGTTTGAAAATAAAAGTGTGTGCCTCCACATTCTCTTTTTAGAGACTTCCCTCTTGCTACCCCTTTTTTTTTATCCAACAACTACCTCCTACTATTTCTCCACCCCCAACCACCTCCTTTCTCCTTTTTTCTTGGTTTCCTATTTTACATAGACCCGATGAATTACTTTAGTCCTCCTTTGACTTGAAAGAGAAACCGTTACAACATAAAATATAAAGACTTCCTCACATAGTAAAAATATTGATGTGATACTAATAACGATAATATAGTAAAAAGAATGGTTGATTAGTCAATAAAAGTATTACAGCTGTTACAAAAAAAAAAGAAAAATGTTTTTTTATCGTCTTATTTCTTTTACGCCACTTTCTAATTTATTTACGTACTTACTCATTTTTGCTCTCTATTATCATAATCACTATCTTCATTCATAATTATTTACCAAGTTCTTTTCCTCTAGACAACGTCTTGTCTACTTTTATTTATTATCGCTCAAAAGAAATATACAAATTTTCTCAAAATATTTTTATTATTACTATTACTATTATTATTATTATTATTATTAACTTATAATGTAAAAACATGTTAATATACAACCCAGCGAATGAAGATTTATTTTCTGAAGCGGCTTACTATCATTGTAACAAGAAAACAATAGATGAGCCTCCTTAGCATTTTAAAAAAACTTGTAACGTTTATTATTATTACTATTTTGCTATACATTACATGTGGCTGGGAGATAATGAGATGAAAAAGAAGAAGGATTAATGTCGTACATAAATAATCTATTTTTTTAATAGAGCTATTCACCAAAAAACGTTAATAAAAAAAAAGCAAAGGTTTCAATTTAAGTGAAACATAAAGTGTAATTGTTCGGCCAAGAAGTGAAATGTCAAAAGATCATGTTTAAAATGCACTGACCTAAAATTTATGTGTTTTTTTTACTATAGTATAATATCTCTTTTCTCGATCAAATTATATTCGCTTACTTTCCTACTCCTGTCTTTCTATCCCCCCCCCCATTTACTTTCCCCCATTCACTTGATCCTCGTTCTTGGATTTTTAACCCCCTTTTTTTTCTCTCTCTCATCCTCCCCCCCCCAAAAAAAAAAGAAAGTTTGTTTTCCTTACCTTAAAAATCATATCCAAAAATACATTTTACTCTATTTTATTTTTAATTTTATGTCGATCTTATTGCTTTTTTTATCTTTAAATAAAGTATATATACCTATTCAGGTTGGTATTATTAGCTTTTATGTATTATCTCTTTTTGATATATAAACTCTATTTTATTGTTTACAATTATACTTGTTTTTAAAAATCTTGGCTCTCGTCATCCCCATCATCGTAAAGTAAAATAAATAATGTTTAACTTTCTTTTTTCTTTTTTTGGAATAAACGGTTTTTATACATATTTTAAGATACAAAGTAGTGTCATCATAATTTTTTTTCTGTCTCTTCTTTACTTTACTTTATAAGGAGTATACCAATGTTTACTTATTAAAGGAGTAATTATCAAATACGTAATGCAAAAAAAAAAAAAAATACGTAGTGAGGAAGAAATGTCTTCTTTTTTTATTTATATTATTTATATTATATATTTTGTGTATGTATAACATTAATATAAAGAGAAGAACATCTATAATATTTATTACTAAGCGTTATTGCCACATCCAACGCTTTTGAACTTTATCGCGATTACGTAAAAAAGATGTACAATATAAATGTAAATAGCAACACAAAAAAAATAGTGAGATTCCGTCAATGATGATTGTGGTTCATGGTAACCATGTTGATAACCTTTTTATAATTAAAAGATATATGTATATATGTATACAAATAAATAAATAAACAAGGTGTACGTATAAATAAACGAAATCATCTTGCATTTCTCTTTCTTGCGCAGTAAATAATTTATATTATACACGTTATGCTATACAGTATTATGTATTTAATGACAGCAAAAATTATGCAACTTGTATTAAAATAAATTAATTACATGAAACTATTTTTTTTACCTTCATTATTATTATTATATATCAACATTCTTGAACTTTTACTTGATAAAATTTAATAGTGTATTTCATTTTTTAAAATATCATTGACAGTTAACATTCAAAGGTATTGATAATTTCTAGGAGTTCTCTCTCTCTCTCTCTCTATGTAGCCCCCCCCTCTTTTTTTTAACTTTTAACTCTCCCGCCCCCCTGTATCAAATAAAATTTAAGATTTATATAAATTTATATCAAAAGAAAAGATATTTTCCTTTCCTCTTTCTCCTTCTTCCAATTTTTTCTTTGAAAATATAGTAATAACATGTAAAAAATGACTTTTTTTTTTTTTACATTTTATTCAAAGAGTAAGAAAAAAAGATAATAATAATAATGAATTTATCGCCAAGAAAAAGCATAAAGTAGCATGCAGTTTTGTAGTATCCATGACGACATCAAACTAGGGAAATTGCATATTTGGGGGGAGGGGGAGGGAAGAGAAAGTGAGGGGGGGTGGAAAGATATAAATTGAAAGAAAAGGAAAGAATAATAATAAAATGATCTAGAACTAATTTTTGTACATTTTGATAACAGTTTGTAGCTTTTTTTTTAAAAAAAAAATTTGTTGGGGTTAATTCCTCATTATATTAACATAGTCGCATATAATATTAACCCCCCCTCTCCTTTTTTTCTCTCTTAATGACCGTGAATAAAATAGCTTTTGTTTTGTATTATTCACCTTATATATTAAAAAATAAGAATCATATCTTGCTAAAAATGGTAATTACAGAAGCTTAATTATTATTACTCAAAGTACAAACTTATCTTTGCAATGGTTTTAAATTAGAATACGTATTATTAAGATGTCTTTATTATTATTGCTTTTGGTTTTAATCAACGTTGTTGTCAACGTTTATATTAGTACATAAATATATGTACAATCCTTTTTATTTAGACTTTAATTCAACTATACGTAACAGAAAAACATATATTTAACAGATTAACAATTCATATTACGTATTATAATAAAACGATCAATGTTTTTTTTCATTGTAATTATGCTAATCAATGGTGATCAAAATTTAGGAACGAGAAAATGAAAAGGGTAATCCACTGTGAAGTTAAAATAAAGAAAGAAGAAAGAAGTGACCGAGATCTGCACGATCGTAGTACAAAATAATGATAAGCCTTTTTTTTATAATTACTCCTGAAAAAAAAATATGTAATTATATATGTATATATTTGTTTGCTAGAGTAATTATAATAAGATAGTTTTACTACATTACTAAACTATAATCCATCAGTATTTACAAAATAATTGAATAGAAGGAGTAAATTCAATGTTAAAGGGAGGGTAGAACAAAAAAAAAACGTCATTTTACTTTTCTATAATATAATATTTTATCACATCACTCCTTCTTTTATTATACACGTTGTAATACATAAATTCTTTAGTGAAACGTTACAATCATTTTTTTACACGAACTTTAACCAGAATTTTAAAAAATAAAGTTTTACTGTTGTTTACCCGGTTAAGAAGAGTCGCTCTTTACCTTTTTTAGAATATTAAGGGTCTAATTCATTTAAGAAATAAAGAAACAAAACAATCTGTATTATAATAAACAGGATAACCCCATTTTTCTACTTAGTGAAGCTAATATGTAAACTATAAACTATAATAATGATAAAGGGAGAGGAATTCTTTCGAAGAAAAAATAAAATAAATTGTAAACCTTCTGTAATAAAAAAAGTTAATCGCGCGATGACCCTTTTTTTTTCATCATTTTGTTACCCATTATCATCATCTTCATTATCATCAAATATTTTCAATAATTTGGAACTTATCATAGGGTTACGTATCCTTTTTTTTTGTAACTCTTTTTTCTGTTTTATTATGTACATCATAATAACGTCATTTATAGGCCATGTTGAATTACCCAAAGTGGAATTTATTCAATAAGCATATGCATATAATAGATACCTATATTTACACACAAACAAACAAAGGGTTACTGGATTTTTTTTTTTTACTTTTTGTTTCATTACTATGGTTAATCTTGGTAGTGAGGGGTTGAAAACAAAAGTTTATTCTTAATATACGTACATACATATATATACAATATATATTAAATATAACGTGCACGTACAGATGCACGCAAAATACTAATACATATGTATTTTGGGACTTCCAAATTCTTCATATAAACTAAAAGAAAGCTCCAATAATGGTTTTTATTAGATTTTATAGTAATATAGGGTAAAAGGACCAAGAAAAAATAGCATATTTAGGCTTTTCTTTTTAATTATCAACAAATTGAGCATAGTGGAAAATAAAATATAAAAAAAACAGGTTTATTGAAGTCCATGTGTTTAGGTAGTGAATATTATTGTTATGATATAAACTTATATTAATATTATAATTAATAGAAGAATAACTCTGTAAGCAAAGAAGAACAGTATACATGATGGGGCTAAAAAAAGTTAATGATAAAGTAGTGTATATTCGACTATCATTAAGCGAGCATGTAATTAAAAGATCTTTATTCTAATTACATGCATATTACATATCTTATGTCCCATTACGTACTACCATGTAAAAAGTATACTTTTCCTTTTCTTAAAAACATTGATTCTGTGAATATGTTCAATCCCCATTCTCCTTTTCTGTTCCAGTTTCAAACAACTTGTCTGATAATAAAAATAAGCAAATAAAATAAACAGGTAAGAATCTTGAAACATGCTTGTTTTTCTTTTATTATATTGTATACATTAAACAAGCATGTCTTTTATTTCCTTCCATGATCAAAGATTGCTCCCCACTTTTTTCCCCCTCTTTACTTAGCTCTAATTATCTCTCTTTTCTCACATGTATAGTATTTATATCTTGTCTCTATTATACATTCGCTACAACTACTCAGCCATCATTTATAGAAAAAATCGGAGTATTATGATACTTTTTTTGTCGTTACTGTAAATATATCAACTTTCTTTGTCTACTTACATTTATTTATATGTATGATTACCTTACAAGATAGAAACAATAGACAATATTGTAACCTAACAACTAATTATTTATACCATATCATAATACATATATGCATGCACACGCACGCACTGGTGATAATTAAAATACCTTCGTAACATGACTATCAAACAATCAAATATCTTCCTTTCTATTATTACATAATATATATTGGCTACGGAATGCACGTTAACGTTCTAAAACGCGATTTTGTATCAACTTGAAATGCGACAGACGATATATCAAGTCGAGAATACATAGAAGTAGCAAGATAATTTTTACAAATAAGCTGTCGACTCTTTTTATACGTACAAATCATTGTGTTTGTTCCTCGTAAAGAAATCAATTTTTACTTTATATATTTATTTTTTGGATTGGTTTATTTTGAGTTTTGTACATTATATGATTCTTTCGCCATTACTGTATACATAAAGTGAGCTATTTATTATTTATTAAGCATAAAATAAACAGTTTCAAACTTTTTATTGGTAACCTCAGCAATTATATGAGTATTTCTGATGACTATGGTATATGACAGACGAACTAAAATGTGTAACAGCAATAAAGCTTCTTGAAAAATAGCCATTTTGAATTATATGAAATATAAGGGGTAGAAAAAGAGAGCGAAAACTACACATTTTAGACTTCAAACAACTCAAGAGTTGGGGGGATAGTAATAGCAACGGCACCACAAAATTTTAAAGTTCTAATTTCTTTGTTCTTTTTAAAAAACAGTCATCGGAGTTTCCTGCATTATATAAGGGTGATCATTCTTTAACCTTTTTATCATTTCAACACCCAGATTTTATTTTCGTAACAAACCTATATTCTCAAAAGTATTAGCATTTTCACAAAGTTTTAAACTGGTTAGTATATCATTAGAAGATGGAAAAAATTAAATTATATGAATTATAAATATAATTACAGTTGTTTTGACGTTGATGAATTAAATAATGATGTACTTGTTTGTAGTTCATCGTTTGAAATTTTTTTTTCAACAACTTGCAGTAGGTATGGCATATATTTGTATATGCCTGTAGTTGGGTTCTATCGGTCAGACTGAATGAGGAAACGCTGTAAGTACCAAGGGAGGAAATAAGAGTGGATCGAATTCATATGATAATGGGTTTTTAGATTCCAGGAACCTTTTAATTTATATATGTCGTAATGGCATGGTGCTAATAAACATCTAACTAATAATATATATATTATCTACACCCAACATTTATATATAGGATATCTATCCTAATATTTCTATATACAACCATGCTTTCAACTATAATATAATCTACTCTCAGTATTCCGCAAATAAGCATGTCGATCAACAACCTTGTGGACGTGGATCATTATGTGAGAATTAAGAGCAATGATGATCGGGTGTATGACGCCGTTGGACGTTCTCTTTTGTATGTGGGTCAATCAACGCTGGTAGAATATTATACCATTATATGCCAGACGAGTATTCATAAGTTCACGATTGATTGGAAGTTTCAGCAATATTAACATGTTGGGTACTGTTGCACTGCGATTTACAAGCGGTTAACCTTCACAGAAATGTGGTTTTCTGTCGATGCTTAGGTCATCATGTACGTCATGTTGACCTAAGCTTATTTACTGCTGGCTCACCAATGTCACTTCACCAAACAATGGTGATGTTATATGAATGCGGATGTGATAATATTCAGGAACTTCGTAAGTTAATAGAAAAGTACAATTATCAAAACGAAACTAATAAGTGATGTATACTGAAC
The DNA here is from genome assembly GCA_016758965.1 of Circinella minor. Taxonomy (NCBI): domain Eukaryota; kingdom Fungi; phylum Mucoromycota; class Mucoromycetes; order Mucorales; family Lichtheimiaceae; genus Circinella; species Circinella minor. Next base: position 47,824 of record JAEPRB010000129.1, on the reverse strand, counting down.
AAGAATCGCTTTCTGATACTATGTTTTTATTGTAATAGGCATATTTTCATGCAATTTAGTCGATTACGAGACCTTCTTGATCGACACTGAATATTTTCACATGACAGTAACAAAGCTGGTGATTGTAGGTGCGATTAACGATATTCCGTTGCTGGAAACTATTAGTAGCTTTCCAAATCTGACGCATTTCACCATCAAGACCGTAAGATCTGCCAGACCAGATATGCTGCCACACAATAATCCAATTGCGCATCCTCACCTTCGAGTAATGCCCCACGATATATTTCGTAATCTTACTTATTTGTGCTTAGGAGTTAATTACACCTGGCAGCGTATCTGGTCTGTCTTAGAGAGATGTCCTCGAATTCGATGTCTTCGCCTTGGCATCTTTGAAGGAATGGGTCAATTGTTTAACCTTTTTACTTCTGTAACGTGTACCAATATAAGACCATTACGACGATATATTCAACCACAAGACTGTTGATTCCCATCTGTGTTCTCGGAATACTAAGGATAGACGACAACATAGTTGAAGACATGTAGAATATAGAAATATTAGGATAGATATTCTAGATAGAAATGTTGATTGTTGATAATATATATATATTATTAGTTAGATGTTAAATAGCTTATAGTATTTCTGTATATATAAATAAATAATGTTTTGAGATATAGCAAACCATATCGTTTTATCGTAGCTAATTCGAGCCTTCTTTTATTTATCCATAATACACACCTTCTCATTCACATTGACCGATGGAACAGAATTGCAAGTATAGAAATATTCATCGTGCGCTATTATAAGGTATACAACCGACAGTTTTTGTCAAATCTATCAATTCGTTGTGGTGTCATAAACGGTGCTGTTTGAAAGAGAACAGACAATAGAGCAACATATCCGTGAGACAAGATTCAAGAAATCAATAAAGTTACAACAAAGGATATATTTTATGTAAACATCAACTTTTTCTCTTTCAAGAAAAATAATAAAAATAGTATCCAAAATGAACTCTAAATAAACAGTAATCTACTTCTCAAGTATACCTAATTTTATTTCCTTTTGTAGCAAGAGCTCTTCTTGGTTACCATATTCAGTTACACACACACTCATGCTCTTCAAAGCCCCCTTCGTTTTTTTTTTCGCTTTCCATTACTATACAATCTGAAATCCTAGAAAGCAACAATGAATCAATCATCCATTGTTCACAATGGGTTTCTGGAAAAACTTTCTTATGATATTATCTCCAATATCTTTTTATACCTCGATCAACAAGATTGTTTGAATTGTATGGCAGTATGTCGTCAATGGTTTGAACTCATTCCTCATTTTACAGAAGACAAATGGGAAACACTACGACTTGATGAGAATGGTATTAACCACTATCAAAAACCGAATTTAGGAAAACATGTAAAACATGTTTTCTTTGACGGTGTTCCAGAAGACTTATTATCAAATATGATGCAAAAATTACTTGACTCTGAATGTACTGAAATTGAGTTTCTTGGTAAAATATTATATACGGAAAAAGAAAATATGTGTTTACAAATATTTGCATTGTAACTGCGTGTATGCTTGTTTTTTTTTATAGAATTTACTCGGTGTGTCAGTGCAAGTACAGAGAAACAGCAACATGTGTTTTTGAATCTGCTCCATCGACTCGCATCATCTCGACTTACTCGTCTGACCATGAAAGACCACGATTTAAAGTTTGCAATACTTGATTTAATTTTCGTCTGTCCTCATCTTACTCATTTTTCGTATCATACGGTTACCGTGGGGTTTACTTCGCGTGATTATAATGATAAACCGATACAACTACTGTCAAGTGATCAAACTTCATACAATACTTTGATTTATTTACATGCGGACACTGTTACACCTATTATCCAGTATCAAATCCAATCTATCATCTTCAGATCCCCGAACCTAAGATACTTTATTGGCGCACATAAACATGTCTGCAAACCAAATCCCAAGACTTTGATACTACCGAAGTTGATATTGACCAAATGTCCAAAACTTGAATATTATGTTGGTGATGGCAGTTACGAACAAGGAGAAAAATTTATACGGGATGCATTTATACAGTCGTTAGCTTTATTATCAACCACGTCAATAGCAACTAACAGTAATAATAATAACAGCATCAATAGCAATCGTGACAACGATCGACAACAAAGTTCATTTCAATATTTTTCTGTATTTGTCCATTCTAATACAATTGAAATTTGTTTTGTTTTGCAAAAGTACAAAGACATATTGAAACATCTCAAATTTATTGGAACTCGTTCGGAATTTCGAAAACATCCAGATTTTTGGACATATACATTTCAAAACTATTCTATGCAATATTTACGTACGTTGCATTGTGAAAATATTAATTATAGCATGGAGTCTATCATTACTTTGCTTAATACATGCTGTAATACCATCGTTGAAGTTCAACTACAACACAGAACTAGAGCTCATGAACTGGATGTAGCAACAATTCAATCGTTAGAAACACTACCACAACTTCGAACATTAGCAATAAAACCTGTTACGTTTGTAGACGATTCTTCCGTGGTTGCTATATTGAAACGGGTTCCTGTGCTAGAAAACCTTATTTTAAAGCAGAAGAAATCGGTTACATTACCCGAAAAAGCTGCACCATTCTTAAAAAATCTCAGACATCTCACTCTTTTAAAGACTTTTAATCCATCCCAAGATGGACCACGATTCGTCAGCCCACTACTTTCAAGTCCAGATTTTTTTATATCCTTATCTCAGTCTGTATCAAAGATCGAAAGTGTCACATTGAAGGGTGGCAAGGATATTGACATTGGCAAGGGAATCAGTATTCCGTTTACAATTCTCCATGCTCTGGCTACCCTGCCTTCATTAAAATCTCTGGATGTCGGTGGCGTTCAACGTTATTTCAACGGAGAAATTAATAAAGAAAAGGAGGAACAACACATGCTTCAATTTCTCAATAACTTTCTTCATGGATGTGATGATAATACGAACTGCAATAAAACAACAGTAGCATCATCATCAACAGAAATTGAAAACTTAACTCTTTACGACGTTTCAAAATTGACTTATAATATGCTCAATATACTATGTAATTTCAATAATTTACAAAATCTTTCTGTCTTTTTTGCTACCGATTGTGATTGGGATAATAGTGAGTCTCCAACACCATCAGATACCACGTGTATGAATGTTGATTTATACGGTGTTTTGGATCTATTACGCAAGTGCAGAAAATTGAAAAGGGTCGTGTTTACAAGAGTGAAATCATATGGTGAACACCCGCCATCCGTTTATTTTGAAGAGAAACTAGTTGAGCAGCAACAAAATAATTTACAGCTGCGGAAATATATTGTGAATCCTGGACGCTATTTTGATTCAGGCAAAAATAACATAAAATTAGAAAGTACAGTAGAAATTATAAATACTCGATATTAATAATAAACTATCTTGATAATATTTTTTATTCTCTTTTCTTAACATATTCCATGATCATACGTTATATAATAAACCAAAGCTGTTGTATAAAGTAGTGTGTGTGTTGATTTAGCATATTAAATTACAAGGATTTGCAGGGTCCCCCTAAATAAAAGATCATAAACTACAATACGTAACATAAAATTTAGTCAAGCAGCACTGATTATTTTATAATAATCAACAAGATAATAATATGTCACATATTCAATAGCATACTAAATTATTTCCCTTTTTATAAAGTAAAGTGATTGCTTCCTCATTAATGTAAAACATACGTATCGCTGAAAAATAAATTAGATGTACATAAAAAGATGACCTACCTTTCCTGATCCAACAGCAGTGAATATGAAAAAAATAGAGTTACACAGCCATGAGACAAGCATTTCATTAATGCTCAGCAAAATCGATTTTCCTTTCAGGTATATTTATTTTTTCCTTTCATAGTAAAAGCTCTTCCTGATTACCTTATACAGCTACACGAACAACAACTTACTCGAAAGCCTCTTGTTTTTCTTTTCTACGTAATAAATTATATAAAAAATGGTGTTCCCTTTTTTTCCCCTTCCACTATTGAACAAGTTAAAATTTTAAAAGACTATAATGAATCAATCACCCATCACACATGTTAGGCTCCTGGAAAATCTCCCTTATGATATTATTTCCAACATATTTTTATACCTTGATCAACAAGATTGTGTGAATTGTATGAGAACATGTCGCGAATGGTATGAACTCATTCCTCAATTTACGAAAACCAACTGGGAAACACTAAGGCCTGGGGGAGTTATTACCCAATGTCACGAACGAAATTTGGGAAAACATGTGAAACATGTTATATTTAACGGTTTTCGAGGACACTACTTATCAAAGATGATCCAAAAATTACTAGACTGTGGATGTACTGAAATTAAGTCTCTTGGTAAAATATTATATAGTAAAAAAGAGAGACGACAAAAAGGGAAATTGATATAGTTAAACAAAAAAGGAAAACATGGATTAACAAACCGTAATTTTATAATCCATATATGCTTGTATATATGGTTTTTTATTATAGTATTCACTTATTGTACCAGTGGAACAACAGAAAAAGAGCAAAATATATTCTTAAATCTGCTACGTCGAGTCGCATCAAATCAACTTACCCATTTGACCTTAAAAGATCACGATTTCAAGTTTTCAATAATTGATTTACTTTCTGTCTGTCCCCATCTTACTCATTTTTCATATCATACAATTACCATACAGTACCGTTTTTCTGAGTGTAATACAGAACCGATACAACTACTTCCATATAATCAAACTTCATACAATAATTTAATTTACTTGCACGTGGCCACCACTATACCTACTATCCAGTATCAAGTTCAGTCTATTCTCCATAAAACTCCAAATCTTAAATATTTTATTGGTGCACATAAAGAAACAGACATTTTTATGAACCCAGATGAACAAAAATCACAAATAATAATAACACCTGAATTCGTATTATCATTGTGTTTAAAACTTGAATATTATATTGGTGATGGAAGTTACAAAGAAGGAGAAAAATTAATACAGAATGTATTACGACAAACACCAGCATTATTACCAGGGGCAGTGACAACTAATAGTAATAATAGCAGCGACAACAATGATCAACAACAAAATCTACTTTATTATTCATCTGTATGTAGTTATAAGAATACGAATTCAATTATTCGTATTTTGAGCAATAACAAAGACACAATAAAACATATCAGACTTGTTGGATCCGGTTTGGAACCTCAAAACAACCCATCTTCTTGGACACGTGCATTTCAAACTATCTCAATACAACAGTTACATACGCTCTGTTGTGAAAATATCAATTGTAGCATGGATTCTATTATCGCTTTACTTAATACATGCAGCAATACTATTCAAGATGTTCAACTACAACTCAACAGTCATCAATCTCACATATTGGATTTAACAACACTTAAATCGCTACAGACGCTACCACAACTTCGAACACTAGCAATAAAACCTGTTACGTTCGTGAACAAATATTCTGTAGTTGCTTTATTTAAACGGCTTCCTTTGCTAGAAAATCTTATTTTTAACGTGAAGAAATCAGTTCCATTACCCGAAGAGGCTGCGCTACTCTTAAAAAACATCAGACACCTAATCCTCGAGGATACTTATATTTTGAACGAACATGAGCCACGATTAGTCGGCCCATTACTTGTAAGTCCGAATTTTTTTATATCCTTATCTCAATCTGGATCAAAGATTGAAAGTGTCACATTGAAGGATGGCAAAGATATTGGTACTGGCAATGGAGTCGGTATTCCATTTCTAACTCTCCACGGCTTGGGTAGCCTACCTTCATTAAAATCTCTGGATGTGCGTGGCCTTGAGCGTAATTTCAACGGAGAACGCAATGAAGAAAAAGAAGAGCAACATATGCTTAAATTTCTTAACAACTTGCTCCATGGATGTGATAATAATACGAACAGCAACAAAATAACGGTAGCGTCATCACCAACAAAAATTGAAGACTTGATACTTTATGACCTTTCTAAATTGACTTATAATATGCTAAATATATTAACTTTTTTCCCGAATTTACAAAAGCTTGTTGTTTATATGGCTATAGATGATGATTGGGATAATATCGAGTCTCCAGTGTCTTCAGACAGCATGTGCTTGAATATTGATCTATATGGTGTTTTAGAGTTATTACACAGGTGCAAAACATTGAAACGTGTTTCGTTTATATGGCCGAAATCATGTGGTAAACGACTAACATCGGCTTATTTACAAGATAAACTAGCTGAACAACAACAAAACAGTAGTCAGTTACGGAAATATATTGTGTATGATGGCGTTTTTTATGAAGCAGGCGAAAATGATATGAAAGTAGAAAATTCAGTAGATATCATAAATACTCAATATGGCTAATAAACTATTTTGATTATTCTTTTTATTCTTCTCTTACGTAATATATTATATTCTATGATTCACATATACTGTAAAACATGATATATATCGATACATCTTTTATAATCTAATTAAAACTCACGTTTTGTTCACATGATACGTAATTGTGATTTTACATTCTATTTCTTTTTTACAACGACGTAATTATCACTTATTATTATTTCTGGAATTTTTAGAATTGGTTCTAATACGTATGTACCAACTTTATTTTAATTCCCCAAGCTCTTCTTTTTCAACTTTCAGATGATAAGAGTGTTATAATTTAATTGTTTTTCCTTCTCTTTGATTCCTGTCCATACCGACTACCAGTATACGTATTTATAATGCCAATGTGCAGTAATTATTCGAAAGTTTTGAAAGAATATATCATATATGTGTAAGAAGTAAACACTATTCTTTTTAATTATAAAGAAAAGTTTCAAACAACATGTATAGAATCTCATGTGTCTTCTCTTTATTAAATCGAACGAACAACGTCAATGAATAATTAAAGAGTTATAATGTTTATACGAATTAAATATAACTACGACGTATAAAGAATAATAGTCATCATTAATGGTTTCAAGTTTCACATTTAATGCTCACAAATTATTTACTGTATCTAATAATGAAAAATGATCATTTGAAACAAGAACATTCATTTTATTGGGTTAAATTTGCAAAATTTATATTCTCCCAATTTTTTTTTTTTTTTTTGTCTTTTAAAATAAATAATAGTAGTATGTAATGGTCATCAAAAAAAAACAATGATAATGAATGAAGGAAGCATAAAGGTTATATTAAAGTTGTCCCGGCCAACCCAAGGTGATGAAGATAAATGAAGAATGGAAAAAAAAATGTTATATTGTGTTAGGAATAATAATAATTGTTATTATTAGTTGGATGGTGATGAGTATAATGTTGTTGATGGTTATTGTTGTAAGAAGAAGATGTATGATAATATGTTGAAGGAGTGACAGATGGTGAATAAGGTTGAGCTTGGGCATTTGCTAGTAAACTTAAATGATCCGATTGTGAATAATCTGGTTGATTATATACAACTTCTGGATTATTGGATAATGTTGGTTGTTGTTTATGCTGTTGCTGTTGATTTTTATTATGGTTTTGAATTGGATACTTTTTATTACCCATACGTTTCCTAGCTTGACGTTTTATTATTTCGGCAATTCTACATATGAGTAATAAGAAATAAAAATTAATTTTTATTTTGTTATTAAAATACCCGATACGTATGTAATTTATATATACCTTTTATCAACTTTATGACAACAATATTCTTTAAGATTGCCTTGAATATGACAAAAAAGTGGAATATACATAATAAATGCAACACAAACCAACATGAAAGAAATAGCAAATATAATGACCGAAAATGCCATGGTGCCTGTCATAATCTTTTGTACAACATCTTTACCCAGTGCTTCATTATCTAATGAAACAGTACCTCCTTTTTCGATTTGAATCCATCTTGGTACCATAGCAACCAGGGTAACCAAATTAATGACTTGACGTGGGGATTCGGTTAAAAATAAACGTTTCCAACCTTTCAATTTAAAAAATATAAAAAATGGAATAGGATCTAAATATTTATCGATTTTACGAAATAAACAATAATATTTGTATCCTCCTCTTTTGATTGTACAATAATATCGACTGGCAATAATAGATGTAAAAGCATATGAAATATCACTTGATTGAATGATTTTACGTGTTTTAATCATATCCCATATTAATAATAAATAGGATACAATAATGGAAGCTAAGAAAATCCACTTGGATGTTTCAGTTGGAATAACAGGTCTAGCATAAAGCTGACTATCCAACGCTAGTAGAGAGACTAAAAAGAAAGTTATTTTAATATAAATATTATTAATCGATGATCTATGTTAAATATTTATAAATTAATTACTTACTGGCAGTCCATAAATCAGCCAAATAAACAGCTATTGATTTAAATATCATTATATAAACCCATAAATAACCTAAACGTGCGAAACATGACCCATCATAAAATTCATCTAAATCAATAGAATCGAACTTGTGGTCTCGAACTATTTCTTTTTTCCATTTTGGTTGGTTTCTATTATTACAACATCCAGACTAAATTCATTTTTCTCTAAATTAGTTTACAATTTCAAGAATTGTTCTTTAACATGTCAATGTAAAGAAGAAGAAAAAAAAACTTGCCATTCAGAAAATGAAGCAATTCTTGTTTTGTTATGAATGTCACTAATCTTTTTTGTTTTTTTTAGTTCTTGTTCTCTATTTTTTTTATAAGAAAAAGAAAAGAAAATAGAGTATAATATTTGAAGCTGCTAACCAGAAAAAGAGTGTTTAAAAAGAAGAAAGAAAAAAGAATCAATATATTATTTTGTGTGAAAAGAAAAAAATGGGTGGAGAAAGATCGGCGATGTAAACTTTTTTTTTTTGACAGCAAAAGGAATATTAATATAATGTGTTGTGTTGGTCTGATGATATCCAATTCCCATTTTTATATGAGAAAAAGCATTCGTGATTGACATTACACATAACATTTCTATGCATAAATAATCTATTTTTTTTTTGGTAAAGTTTAACAATAAATAGTAGTTAGTAAACACTTGTCAAAAAAAAAAAGTGCCCCTTTACTTTTTTTTGTGTTTGAAACTAATCCTTAAAAAGGTACAACAAAAAAAAATTGTGTTCCCCCCCATTTTTCTTAGCATTTGCCAATAACAAGAAAAAAAAAATTAAGCGGGGAATTATACTATATTATTTGATTGGATCAGTTTTAGAAGATCGACTTTTAAATAAGGACAAGGTGTATAACAAAAAAAAATTAGTAAATCCCACGAAAACAACAAACATAAAAAGAGGCGTAAAAAAAAAGTTGAATAAAAATTAAGCTTTCTTATTAATAAAACTTTATTTAAATATAAAAAAAAAAAAAACGTTTCCTTTTTATTTGGGGGGCAAAACATTGGCTTTGAAGGCAGCACCAGTACCATCAACCATGTTTCCAGGAGGATAGTAACTGCAAGTATAGATGGGAGCTAATAATAATAAAAATAATAATGATATAAAAAGTTAATGATCATATAAATTTATTTAATAGTAATAAGATCATAAAAAAAACATATAATATATATTACCTCCATTGCACTTCTTAATACCACAACCGACTTCAGTAGTACCCTTCCAGACAACAGCAGTAAAATGTCCAGTTGCACCAGAGAAACCAGGTTGGTTGTAATTATAAGCTTTTTCTTCATTATACCAAGCATTAATAGCATCAGGGAAACTAGCATGACCCATAGCAAGGTTTTCACCATAAGGACCCTATTATAGATAATATATATATATATATATTATTGTTGTCAGTCAATTGGTAGTTTTTTTTTTCTCTTTTCTTATAAAAAAAAGATGATATCTTACTTGACTATGCTTAAATTCACAACCGTTGGACCACTTTTGCGCATATTTTTCCAATTTAGTGCTCCAACGAAGAGGAGGAGAACCATGCTTTGCACGAAGTTCATTATGAACCTTTAATCCATTTTTAGCAGTAGCTTTAGAGATAGCAACAGTTGCTTGGATAAAACCCAATACAAGGAAAGATAAAATGAAAGGAATGGGGCGCATTGTTTTTTTTTACAAAAAGAGAAAAAGAAAGGAAAGGGTCAAGAAAGAAGAAAAAAGCTATTTGTTGTTGTTTGTAAAAAAAAAAAAAAGAAAACGTTTGAAATAGGTCCTCTTTATATAATAAATTCAGAAAATATTTTTTTTTTCTACAAAAAAAAATAAAATAAAAACGATGAATGGTAGTGCAAACATTAATTATTGATAATAAAATAGGTAGTACAGCATTTTTCTGTTTCTGAAAAAAAGTTTATTATTATCATTTATTATTCTTTTTTCCCTTTCTTCTTATTATTATTCTTGTTTTTTTGTTGTCTTTTAATTTGTTTTCTTTTCATATCAATTAAAAGTCCTGCTGTAGTTTTAAGTATTAATATCTAATATAAATATATATATAATTGAATAAGTTAAAAATAATTTGTAAAATAAATAAATAGGATATGATATGATATGATAAAACGAATGATTCTTTTTTTTTTTACAAGATAAACTTACAAGTGTTACAAAGGAGTTAAACACGAGAGGTAATGCATAGATAGAAACAATAAATAAGCCCGAATCATCAAAATAATTAGCGGAAGCAAAATTTTCCCAATGATTTCTACCCAGATCATTTAATGGTTTAGCCAATGTTGCCATGGCCACTATAATAATAATAAATAAAATAATATATATAATTAAATTTTCAATAAATAAATATAAATTATTATTATTATTTCTACTAGGTAGAAAGTTATTTGTCATACTCTCAATCTCGAAACTTACACAAAACAAAAAAATAAATGGATAAACCAGTTGAATGGTTTCTTAATAATAAAATCGTTATAAAACAAATTGTATGGAAACCAATCAATCCTTTTAACCAGTTTTGTGTCCAATCTATCTTTATAATACGATATATTGGTATATAATTATATATATAATATTATATTATCAAATACAAGTTTTATACTTTTAAAATATACAATCTTCCAACACTTTTCGAAATTTAAAGAAAAAATAAAACTTACAGCATCAATAAATTCATAAGTTTTTTCAAAATATTGATTAAAAGAAGAACTTTGAGTATTTTGTTTTATTTGAACAGTATTTAAAATATGTTGTATAAAATCATCTTGAGATGTTGCCATTGTTGGTTTTTTTTTTCTTAGAAAATAAAATAAAACTTCTAGCGGTAGGGAAAACTCTCACACAGACACATAAAAGAGCTGAGTTTCGTTTTTGTGTAACATAACATTTCAAACTTTGGACGTGAGAAGATCCCTAATCTTGGGTATTTATTAGGTGGATTCCAATATATTTACATAAAAAAAAAACTATAAAAAATCCTATATTTTGTAAAAGAAAAAAGGTTACTGTCATTAATGATTAGCAACAAGCTTTGACAACATGTTTATATATATATGTATATATGGGTATATTATGACAGAAAAAAAACCACTAAAAAATAATTTTGTGCTACAAAGTGAATTGATCGGATTGATCGCGGAAATAACTTTTTGCAAATCTCAATTTTTTTTTGTCCTTCCATGCATGTAATAATTGAACCCATTTTGTATAACATAATTTCTCCACCTTTCAAAATAAAACGCTACTTGATAACCATATTTAGCCATTGAGAATATTTCAAAGAGAAGACAACTATATACATATATCCTACTAAATGTAAGCATAATAAAAGTAAATGTATATGTTTCTCCCTCTTTGTACACACATGTGTAAATATGAAAAGAGTCGGATAAGTATAAGAAGATCTGATCTAATTTCTTTCTTTCTTTTCTTTAAAGAACATGTCAATGTAAAAAGGTGTAAAGAAAGACAGATCAATTTTTAAAAAAAAATATTTCAACTAACTATACTTGAACTTGCGTTAGCAATCACCCCATCCCAAAATAACGGCCCATGAGTGTGTATCGTTTGACAAAAAAATAGATTTTTCTAACTAAAAAAAACAAGTATGTATCTATGTACAAAAGGTTGAATAATTAGCTACTACATGTAGTAATACGAATGCAAGAATAACACGCCAATTCCCCCTCCGAAAGAAAAAAAAAAGATCAGCAAAACTGTCATTAATTCATTACCATATACCAGAAAAAATGTACTTTCATCGTATCACATTATAAATATTAAACTTTTAATTAATGAAAATGTTTACAAAAAAAAAAAACAAAATAATATATTTGAGATACTGTATATTGAAAATTCTTGGTAAGACAATATTTGATAAATTTATGTTATAAAAGAATTATAGCGTGAGATATTTTTGAAAGGCGTTACAATTTTTTGATTATATAATTTAACTCTATTTAAACTTCTAACCCTGTCTTGCTCCCTTTTTTCTTTCTCTCTTATGGGATCTAAGATAAATATGGACGTAGTCAAAGTGTTTTCAATTTTGACGTTATACTAATAAAAAAAAAAGGAAATACGAATTCGCGGACTTAGCAAAAAGGTTCCTATCCAGTTTTTTTTTTGCCACACTTATCAAATACATATACATATAAAATTAGAAACCAGTTCCTCGAGTTGAATATCACTTTGTGATATTGATAAATTACAATGATGTGCATGTTCTTTTATTTTCTTTTGTCATACGTACGTACAATATATTATGCATGGAAATAAAAAAAAAAAACTAGTTACTATACGTAGTATGTTTTTTGGATGACAAATCACATTGTTAACTATACTATAAACTGAATAATCGGTTTACTTCTTCTTCAAATATATATTTTATAATTCCTGCATTTTTTTTCTTCTGTCAATGTACAGTACCATGTCTCCCCGAAGAAAAAAAAACACATTAAATTATTGAATTGGGTCATTTACTCGTGCATTCTTATTAATCTTTGACGCTTCTTTTAGTTTATAGTATAATGGCGCAGCTCATCCAATTTTCAGATTTTTAGTACTACTTACTATATCATATATAGATATACTTACAAATTGAGTTAATGAGAACTAGACCAAATTGTAAATTTACATTATTAGTGTTGTTACACTATTATAATAGCACCATTCACTATTACGCGTTTAGGTATGTACGTATGAATTAATAGTAGTAATAATAGTAAGGGGGGAAACACAAGCAAGTTTATAGTAATCAGTGTTTAAACATTTAGCCATGTTAATTTATTTTTTGTCATTGTAATTATCATCTACAACTACAGTAGCAACAATATGTAGGATAAATATTATTTCTTTTTACATTACCCACTCATGCACTACTTAAACAATAAATAAACCTACTACGTATGTTTGTATTTAAAACAGTATTTTTTGTTGAGTACATATAAAAAATTAAAGTAAAAAAGTAATTTATCATTACGTATATAATTAGAAGGTAGAAACCTAAGAAACTCGAGTATTCAATTTACGATCCTTTCCAGCCATCATGCAGTATCCAGCTTTTAAATAATCCGCCCGAAAATTTCATGCCAAAGAATTAAAATCAGGAAATTGCCATGCATAAAGTAAACATCATATGTTGAAGCAAGAGTAGTAACAGGCTTGCTAATTTGTACACAGTATATCAAAGTGGAAAAGGTATCATCAATTTATTGCCAATGAAAAGTTATTGAAAAAAGGGAAAAAGTGAAAATATTTTCATACGTAACATCAGCATTACAGATATTCTTATGGGGTTGTACAGCTCAAAACTATTATGGGTTACTTACTAATTGCGTCTGCAGAAGAACCATCTCCCCAGCCAGCCAGTCGGTTGAGTGTATGATCGCAGTCTCGTACATGCTTCAGCTCTGGTAGAATGCTTCCACAGAACAATCATGCTTATCCATCTTCTGCATAACCATAGACGTCATAATCCATGGCTATGATATTAGCCAGTTCGTCCAGCAGCTATATATAAACTCATTTTTATATTAGGTACCCGTTGATATATAAATATTAAAAAAAACCGAAAAGTTATTTTCCTCAGGTATTGACTGACAGTCATTTATATTGAACAATAAAATAAACTGATACAATGGTTACTCGTGCAGGTATCTAAATCAAATTATTCACATAGATCTTTTATTATTTTATAATGCGTAAGTCAAAACAATGAGAAGCGTCCTCATTTGAGACTGTTGTTATTACTTTCACAAATTCAATAGATACATTTTGTTAAGAGACTTTTTTTTGTTGCGCTAACGTGAGGATAAAAACAAGTCGCACGGATTTCCAAGATCAGCCATATCATATTGAATCAAAAAGCCGACCACTTTTTTATCCTCAAAAAAATGCGCGCACAAAAGAAACAGAAACCTATGATGACTGATATACCGTGGTGCATTAGTAATGCATGAAGCGTCCTATCTCCAAAGATGTTTATAGATAATTTTAACTATGGAAATAAAATGGAAGCAAACAAGCGATATACAAACATTTTGGAATTGAAATCTTTTTTAAAAAAAAGGTGCCTGGTGTAGCAACTTTGAGTTCGGAATTCAATGGATAGAAAGAAAGCCAGGCTGAGGACACTTATTGGGAGGAAAGAACAATTGAATTGAAAAGGCTATCAGCCTCGCATAGTGCTCGTTCTGCAGCCATTACGTCAATTGGTCGTATTGCGACGCAAGAAGGAAATCGGCTAGATCAAAATGAAGACGATAACAATAATAATACTGATATCAGTGAAGAAGAAGAATCCGATTCTCCTACCCATGCAGCTGAAGCTGATAATAGTGAATCAGAAAGTGAACGAAAATATGTTTTTTTTTTATTCTGAACATGTCTATTTCGATACTAAGTCGCGATTATTTTATTATGTTGTAACAGAGATGGAAGAAAAAAGGAAATAAAGGGTTAATTTACGTTTAACTAATATATATCTAATATCAATTATCAACATTTCTATATCCAACCATGTGCTCAACCATGCTATCGTCTATCCTTAGTATTCCGCGGATAAGCATGTAGATCAACAACCTTATGGTTGAATATATCGTTGTAATGGTCTTACACCATTACAGAGTCACACTTAGTGAAAAACAGTGAGTCGTTGTTTTTTTCATAATATATTTAAGTATAATAATTATAAAAACGTCATTAATTTGATCTCTTTTTTAGTCCGTGCCATTCCTTCGTCATGGATCCATGGGACAAGACTTATGCAATTAAAAGTGTTTTCACGGAAGAAGAGTCAAGTGAAATTAAGACGTGTAACCTCAAGAAGAACCACGAAGTTGATGAAGATACGAAAAATTATCTCAATTAGTTTAAGGTAATTCTTTTTTTTTCTGCTTTTGTTTTTAAACGAATGTATATAAAGTTTCATGATGGACTAAACTGAGTTGTTCACTCAGGTTATGACTGCCAAAGTATTTCGGAACTCATTGTTCCAAACACAACCGTGGGATCAACATTTTGATGGTAAAATACATCATGATCTCGATTGGATCCAACATAGCTATTACACCATGTAAGTTCATTGCCATAATATACGGTCGGATGAAAATATTTACCCAAATATTGTTTTATTAAATCGAATAGAGTACGTGAACTTGAACGAGGAGGCATCGACGATGAAAGGAATTCTGAAACTTGGTTTCCAGCTCATATCTGGACAATTGCGTCAAGGCTATTTAATTGGAAACTGAACGGTTATTACAAACCCAGGATAACGACCAAGATGATCTTGACAATGTGATGGAACCACCAAATGAAGATAACTACCGACTTCCAGATACCTTTAGTTCACAGTAAAAAAATTACACATATAACCCGTTTCTTTTTTTTAATTCTTTTTTTTAATTATGCACCCCCCTTCCCTTCAAAAATGTACGTTTTGCGGGTTTTAGAGCACTCGCAACAGTCCTTGTAAAAAAGCTTGTAAAATGACAAGGAGCGTTTGAGTGCTTGTAAAAAAAATTATCGCTTTTCCACTTTTAATAAAAATGAACAATAACAGCATTACTGCTAATACCACTTCTACTTTGGCTTCTACCAATGAACCAACCACCCCCATTACCGTCACCGATAAAAGGGAACGCCGTAATAAATGGAATTCAGATGAAGATTGCCAATTGGTAACAGCTTATCTTGAAATTGCCACTGATGAAGTGAAAGGCAAAAATCAAGATGGTGCGAAGTTCTGGGACCGCATTTTCGATGAGTTCCAGAAATATGGAAATCCAAATGAGAGAACGACCCACAAAATTGAAGGTCGCTTCCTCACCATCAATCGATACATATCGAAATTCTGTGGATGCATGATGGAGGTAGAGAGACATCCTCGAAGTGGTGAAGTTGAAGAAGATAAGGTGATAGTCTATTCAATATATTATTAAATTCATTTTAGAAATAGTAAAAGAAAAACTAATTATTGTATATAACAGTGGCGCCGTGCCATACAGGAGTACAAGAGAACTTCTTTGTCTCGTGACAAGAACTTCAATGTGAAGCCTTGTTTTGAGCTTTCGAAGACTCAAAAGAAGTGGTACGGACATCCTGAGCATAAGAAGGATGCTCCAAGTGTGGATGGTCCTGAGACTGAATGGCCAATTGGTGTAAAAAAGGCCAAGTCCAACAAGAAGCGAAGCAACGAGGATGTCGAGAAGGTGGAGCAGCTGGAGATGGAGATGGAGCTGACTCATAAGCGAGTTGCGATGGATGAATTTAGAACGAAGAATATTGACGAGTTGGTGTTCTGCGCGAAACTGATGGCAGAACATGCCTTCATGAGCGTAGATATGCGTAATATGACTGCTGAGCAACGTTGTTACTATGCACAAAGACAGCAGGAAATATTAAAACGAATGGGAGAAGAAAAGAGGGCGGAGGAAGAAGAGAAGGTTGTTGAAGGTGATGATGATGATGAAGAAGAGGACGAGGACGAAGTAGCTACTAGTAGCTAAAAATAATAAGCTTAAATCATGCATTTATATTCCAATTTGAGAGGTAAGTATGTAGAATGTTTTATTAATTATGACTATTGCCATATCGATTTCATTGATGCTGAATAATATCAGCATGTAGTTGGCGATGGATGCTGCTGTCGAGTATTTGATCCTTATTCCTCTGAATTACGGATTCTTCAGCAACACCACCATCCCATGAATATGATTCTTCAACGGCAAACGGTGCTTGTTCATACTCGAATGTTTTTTTTATTGTAATCATAGCAATCACGTTCGTCCTCAACAATCATGTTATGCAAAATTATGCATGTTTTCATGATATTTTTGAGCTTGGCAATGGAAAATGATATCGCAGGCTCACGAACAATATGGAAACGAGCTTGCAAAACACCAAATACGCGCTCGATGTCTTTGTGTACCGCCTCGTGGACTGTTTTGTAGTGCTGAATGTCTTTTTATATTAGACTCTTAATATCATGGGGTGGTTTTATATTTTTTTATCATGTAGTAAAATTAAATGTACCTGCTCTTTGTTTCCAATTGGGTGTGCAATAGTCTTGACTAGAGTTGCCCATTTGGGATAAATCCCACCAGCCAAGTAATATCCTTGATTATATTCGTTACTATTGACAGTAAACTTAATAGATGGTGCCTGTCCATAAATAACATTATCAAATAATGGAGATTTGTGCAAAACGTAGATGTCATTATTAGATCCAGGCACACCAAAAAAAGAGTGCCAAATGTATAGATCTTGTGAAGCAACAGCTTCTAAGAGCACTAAAGGACCCTCTTTGTTTCCACTGGTGTATTGGCCAGCTAGACGGTAATAGTTGTCCACCAGGTCTGCTGCTGCTCCTCCATTTGCCAAGATGCTAATTGCTGCTCATACTTTTTGCAAAGTAGTGAATCCGAGTTTGTGAGCAGCATCATACTTTTGTTGAAACCAGCGATAATTTTCCTTTAGCTTATTTAAGATCATTGAAAAGAGCTTTTTTCTATACGAAAGCGACGTCGAAAAGCCTTATCATCAAAAGTACTATTTTCGTCATCAAAATAGTCATCCTTCAGATGCTTTGCAAAGATTTCTTGTTTACGATCTGTATATTTTTGTCCAGGTACAGATCCACCACTGCCATTACGCTTACCGGCTTTGTGAGCTTCTCAAGCTCTGATTTGCTTTGATATATGTGAAAGAGAACGGCTAGATCTTCCTTCTTCATCGCGATCTCTTTGAATTTCGTTGTCAAGTAATACAACTTGTTGAACGATTTGATTAAATGCGTTTATGGTAGTGCGATCCATTTAAAATTGATTGAAGAGAGATTAAAAAGAAAAAACTCAACCGAAAATAATACTCAACCCTGTGTTTTTTTTTCACTTTCTTTCACTGAGGTATGACTTTCACGTTACACGTCCAAGTTTACAAGCTAATTTTACAAGGACCATTGTGAGTATTTGTCTTGTAGTGTTATAAAAAGTTTACAAGTCTCAATTTACAAACTTTTTTTTTACAAGGACCGCTGTGAGTGCTCTTATACACGTCAACACTCGTTTTCTATAAAGAAAACCATTCATATTGACGTTATCTCTGTGTTGCTGTTATTGCTATTATTATTGTTGTTTATTCTTATTACTATAAGTACATTATATCACCTTCTCCTTTATTGACATGGAATCAGTTTTGTCTTTTGCTGCTTGTTCCTTTGTAGAATCCAAATACCAAAAATCTTGTTTATGTGCATCTGTGAATTTTTTAAAGCATCCACGTAGCACGTAGGGTTCTTCGTAGACCGATCCAGATCGGACTGGCACCATTTTGAATCCCATCCTTCTTAAAACGGATCGGATATTTTTTCGGAATTCGGGATTGTTCACGATCAGAAATTGCAATCCGAATCCGTTTCGTAAAAGTCCATATCGGATCCGTACGTAATCCGTGATGCAAAAAAATCAATTACAAGAAAAACTACGTATGCTATTTACAAGATACAACACTATTTTTTTCATATAAGATACGGTATTTTATAAGATGATATATGATAGTCGTTGGAGATCGTTTAAGAAAAGAAAAGCATTGGTAACAAGAAATGTATTTTTCAAATGGTTTTATTATTTCTTTTCAAAAACATAAATAAAGTGCAGTAATGGCTGAAAGAAGGTATAAGGTAATTAAAAAAAGAGTTGCAGGAAAAGTGAAATATAGTATCATCATTCCAAATTTTGACTTTCGTATACATAACGTTTAAAATTTGATGATTTTTTATTATGTCTCCTATAATCCAGCGTCTATTAAGAAAAGGTAAAAGGATATATAAAAAAAACTTTGTGTAACATAGATAAAAAAAATCTGTAGATGCTTGCCATATGGGATGATAAGAAAAACAAAATTACACGGTAAGTATATGTAAATATACATATATATATATATACATATAAGTTAAAAACAAAAGAATAGTATATGCTTTTATAATTGTAGATGATTTGTATAGATGAAATTCAAACTACTACTTGGTAAATTGTCTTGTGTTCTTATTTTATATTATTCGCAGTGATATAGATTTCAAAGAATATGTAACAGTAGTATGGCTGAAATTAGAACTAGCTTAGCCTCGTCACCCAAATATAGTATTATGGCGCAACCTGGAAATCATGAAAAAGTTTGTTCTATTCTTCTCACAAAACCTTAAATGATTTTTTTTTCTTGTTTTTTTTTTCTATTTTATAATCATTTCAGTCACGAACAATAATCCTTTCATTTTGAATGATTTCATTCACAACTGCTAAACTATTGACATCTTTCAAAAGTGTAGAAGAAAGTTTACATGAAAGCAATCTTCAGACTTTGGAAGAGCATTCCACCAAAGTACTGCATGCTTTAAAAGACATTGAGACCAAACTTCAATTCATTCGGGTCATGGCATATTTACAACATGGGGAAATTAGTACTGCACGCACCATTGCGCTGTCCATACAAAGAACACCAAGCTACCAACAAGAGTCTATTCAACTTATTCATATCCTTATGGAAGAAAAACGATATTTGGACGTCATCGAAATGTGTGATATCTTCAAACCAATAACAGTAAACCAAGATCAACTTAAAATCGAAGGAGAGAATGGCGAAATTGTAGAGCTGCGACAAAAAGCAATGGAAAAACTAGAAAAATCGTGTCGAATCGACGTAATGACGAAATTCCCACATGAAATAAGAACTCTCATTTTAGATCGACTTGATTTTATTGATATTTTGAACTGTATACGCGTATCAAAAGATTGGAGACATTTTATTTTTAATGATCTAGCAAATATTCGACAACAAGTGATACTGAACGAGAAAACAAGACAAAAGAGTGGTTCATTTTCTAGTCAATTTTATAAATCTTCTATGCAGGTATTGAGCGATGGTGTAAAAAGTTTAAAGATTGATTACAATGGTTATAAAGAAGAGATAGAGGTGGATATACTTACTATGCTGACAAGTGTATCGTTCAATAATCTTAGAGTACTTACTGGTAATCTCAAATTCATTTTCTTTTTTTTTTAACGTTGGAATATGATACATCATTTTTAGAATTGTTAATAAAGTAATTTTTTTTTATCTACACCACCTTCTAAAAATAAAAATTAGTGCTTTTTCGTAATTTTCCCGAGGAACAGCTTAGAAATTTACTCCAAAATTCTTGTCATTCTTTAGAGGAAGTACACCTCAACAAAGTAAAGTTGACCTGTAACGAAATTCTTGATATATGTCCAAACCTGAAGCGACTTAGTTACGAAACATATGATTTATCACCACAGCAACACCCACAGCCACAGTACTCATCATTAATGTATCTCTATATACATATAGCAGCAGGATATGAAATAGAAGGTTTCAAGCAAGTGTTAAAGCGGTTATCTAATTTAGAAGAAATTATTATCCAGACAAGGCGTTCTGATTTGGATAGTTTACGTCTGATTCACCAATATGGCAGCAAACAGCTTCGTCACATTCGTCTTAATGGACCATCACCCTTTTATACACCTTACGATGTATTAACTACTCATGATGATACTTTTATCGATACATCCCGTTTTGATTACACAATCGATGTTCATGATTGCCTACTTATGACAGCAACACTACTTCTAGAGTTGATAAATCATAGTGTCAATATGAAACAAAAAATCAAGGCTGTTGCTCTATGTCTTCCACCAGACAGTCGTTTAAATGATTGGAATTCTTTTAAATACTTTACATCACAATGTCTCCAATATATTAAGTTCTCTTTTACTAAAGAAACCGAAGAAATATTTGCTAATGTAATTCTTAACTGTCCAACACTTGAAGAAGTTAACATTTTTCGGTTATTAGCTTCACCTACCAACATCACTATGGACGCATTAAAAACATTACCTGTACTAAAATGTTTCTCAATTGAAAATGTAGAATCTGAATTTTATCGAAGATTTACTCCTGAAATGCTATTTGATGATGATGACGACGACGATGGTTTTGTTCCGAAATCTATTAAAAACATCGACGACTTTAGCATTCGGCAATTTTTTACATATCATGCTTTACTTGACAATCATTCAACTTTACAAGAAGTCCGTCTACGTCATATTTCTAATCTTAAACCAGAAACCTTTGAGACGCTATTCAAGATAAAAAGCTTAAAATCACTTAACTTTGCTGGTGCAAGCCTTCTCAGTAACGATCAAAGTTTTGGATCAATCATCTCTAGTGAAGAAAAAAGTTTATTACCAAGCGAGCTAGAGAATCTTGTTCTTCATGACGTCAACGGATTTACCGAAGATGATCTACAGTTTTTGGACTGCTCTAAAATATTATTGGCAAAATTACATGGGGTGACTATAGATGGACTAAAAGTAATGATGGAGAACTCTAAAAAGTTGAACAAGTTGACAGTTCGAAGATGTGGAACAAGCTTGGATGCTCGTAGACAACGAAAAGAATTAAAAGACGTAGTAAAAAGAAAAAATATAGAATTTGAACTCACACTTTAAACGAAAAGAACTTGTTTATAATAGTTACAGTAATAAAAACTTATATCAAATGTACAACAATACCAAAAAAATTCAACTACGTACATTTATTGTAATTTAACACCAACCGCGAGAAGCTGTCTTTGTAAAAATGTCACTCCATTTGGAAATCTTAATTTTATCCATGATATGCAGTAAATGTGTCCGTGTCATGTTTAACTTTGTGACACACGTATATGATAAAGTGTTTTTTTTGGTGATTTTAAGGGGGGGAAAATCCTTAAAGACTTTGAACTATAATAGTACACTGTTAATGACTACAGTCAATCCTCTTTTCATTATATTAATCTACGTAGTACACTCCTCATCAAGTACATCATTCAATTTTTTCTCTTCATTTGTAAATTATATCCAGTATTATGAAAATATAAATAGTGTTTTAGGTGGTATGGCTTTATGTGATATATCTTTTTTATTGGTTTGTCTCTGTTGTTGCCGATGTGGATGTTTTTATACTCCCTATATAGAGATATATTTATTCAGTCATGATAACAGCAGATGCTTAAATATTTTATAGTGAGCACCAGTAATATTATCGTATCTTATAAAGGTACCACTTGGATTTATAAATTTAAGTTGGTAGAGATACGCAATATATATTAATCAATAATGATAACCTCCAGCAGCACAGAAATACTATGTCTGTGTATATTAAATTTTTATAAAGAGGATGAAGTTGATATTAAATTCAAATACTTGCGTTATATAAAATTAATATAACAATGAAATAAGAAAATGATTCAAGGTACGCGATCGCTTGGATAATGAAACAACTCAGCTTATAATGCTGAGTGATCAATAGAAAGTATGATACGTACTGTATATTTAAATTTTTTTAAGGTTCTACGAGTTTACTACTGACAACACGTTCCGAAGCCCGCTATTTTTTCTGTAATGGCTTTCTGAATCATCTTAAAAACTCCTGAAAGATTGCAATGAAACAATCATCCATTGTACACAATGGGTTCCTCGATAAACTTTCTTATGATATTATTTCTAATATTTTTTTATACCTCGATCAGAAAGATTGTGTGAATTGTATGGCAACATGCCCTGAATGGTATGACCGCATTCCTCAATTTACACAAGCCAATTGGGAAACACTACGACTTAATTCGGATGGTATTAGCCAATATCAAGAACGCAATTTAGGAAAACATGTTAAACACGTTAAGTTTGATGATGTTCCAGAAGGTGTATTATCAACTATGATGAAAAAATTACTTGACTGTGAATGTACTAAAATTGAATCACTTGGTAAAATATTATATACGAAAAAGAAAAAAGAAAGAAAAGTGAATGGATTAGTTCAATAAAAAGAAAAACATGGATTAACAAATAGTAATTTTGCACTCATATGTTGTATATACGTATGTGTATCGTTATGTTTTTTAGAATTTTATTGTTGTACCAGTGCAAAGACAGAAGAACAGCAAAATATGTTTTTAAATCAGTTACGTCAACTCGCATCATATCGACTTACTCATTTGAACATGAAATGCGAGAATTATGACTTCTCAGTACTTGATTTAATTTTCGTCTGCCCTCATCTCACTCATTTTTCATATCATTCGGTTATGGTGTTTCCTTCGCGTGATTATAGAGATAAACCATTGCAAATACTGCCAAGTGATCAAACTTTATACAATACTCTAATTTATTTGCACATGGACACCGTTACACCTACTATTCAATACCAAGCCCAATCTATCATCTACAGAACCCCAAATCTTAGGTACTTCATTGGTGCGTCTAAACAGCTCGGGGCCAAAAATGATCGAACATTGATACCACCTGACTTTGTATTATCATGGTGTCCTAAACTTGAATATTATGTTGGCGATGGTAGTTACAACAATGGAGAAGATTTTATACGTGATGCATTTACACAATCGTCAACTTTATTGTCGTCAGCGGCGACGACAACAAACAGTCATAGTAACAATAACAACAACAGCGACAATCAACAACGTGCATTTCAATATTTTTGTGTAGGTAATGTTTGTGACACGGGTCAAATTATTTCTGTTTTGCGCAAGTATAAAGACACTTTGAAGCACCTAAAGATTGCTCAATCTTCCGATCGGAGACACATATTTCAAGCAATTCCAATGCAACAGCTATGTACACTATATTGTAACAACATCAATTATAGCATGAAATCCATTGTTACTTTATTGAATTCATGCCGTAACACTATTCAAGAAGTTCAACTACAGCACGATACTGAACCACATATATTGGATCTACTAACACTTCAATCACTACAAAAACTACCACAACTTCGAGCACTAACAATAAAACGTGTTGCGTTTACGGACGAAAATTCCGTGGTTACTTTATTAACACAACTTCCTTTACTGGAAAATCTTATACTCGAAGAGGAGAAATTAGTCACATTACCCGAAGAAGCTGCACCGCTCTCAGAAAATCTCAGACGTCTCACCCCTGTGGAGACTCATATTATTAGTAACGAAGATGAGAGTCTACTCGAAGGTCCGAATTTTTTTGCGCCCTTAGCTCAATGTGGTCCGAATCTCGAAAGTGTTACACTAAAATGCCATGGTGATATTGGTATTCAGTTTACAATGCTAGATGCATTGGCTGCTCTACCATCATTAAAATCTCTGCATGTGGAGTTCATTGGAAATTATCAGAACCAAGGATTTCATGAAGAAAAAGAGGAGCAGCAGATGCTTAAATTTCTCAACTCTTTTCTTCATAGATGTGATAATGATATGAACAACAATATAACAACAATAACATCGCCGCCAAAAATTGAAAAAATGACTCTTTATGGGGTTTCTAAATTAACTTATAATATTCTTAATATACTAGGTGATTTCACCAATTTACAAGATTTTACTGTCCTTCTTTCTGGACCTTTTCCGGGGAATCGTGAGCGAGTAGTGTCCTCAGACAGCCCGTTGTGTAATGTTGATTTATCTGGTGTTTGGGAATTGTTACGCAAGAGCAAAAAATTAAAAAGGATTCTTTTCATGAGAATGATATTGCTTGGTGAAGGCATTCCATCAATATATTTAACCAAGAAACTAGCTGAACAACAGCAAGACGATTTTCAATTACGGAAATATGTCGTAAAGCCTGGAAACAACCAACCTTTATTCAGAGGTAAAATGGTGATACAACAAATTGTAAAGATCATAAATATGGATTATCAATAATAATAAGTTATACTCCTTCTTCCCTCATCTTTATTCACCTTTACAATGGAATCCTGTTATTTTTTAAAGCTACATTTTTTATTTGTTTCCGTCCATGGGCAATAAGAAATAAAATTCTATAAAATTTTGTAAATGCTGTGGGAAGCTCTAGTTCACAGGATTAATTGCTTTGAAATTAGTTTAAATTTAATACTCGCAAAGGCAATACTCATTGGTTAGAAACATCATACCAGTGTGGTAATATTTTTCACCAACTCAAAACTATGTATCATATAGCTCTACAACTGACAATGCGGTTGTACGTTGAACCGCAAAATTAAAATGATGAGCATAAAGCTGTAATGTTGTAGTCTACACTTTCCTTATAAATTTTTATTTTTACGAGACGAAAAGGTACAGTTTTTTATCTGTTATCGCTACATTTGGTCTAAAAAGTCCTTGTGTATGATACAATTTAATGGTAGATTTTTTTTTAAAAAACAACCTCAGTTTATTATGGGAAAAATAAAGTTGATTGGGTTATTTAAAATATACATCATTTAAATATATTTTGCTATATTCAGAGCGTACGTGAATAAAGTAGTAAATAAGAAAAGTTGTCTATGTAAGGACTACAACATAGATTTTTTTCTTTTGTGTAACACAGATAAAGGAAATAGCATTCTTACAAAATCCAACAGTAGTACAGTGATTATTCGTTAAACTGGTACTCAATATATGTGAGCATCTGTACCGGTTTAGCGCATTGAAACGCAGCTGGTACTAATATGTAGAATATATTGGAGCTGTAAAGATAAGATAAAAGAAATAATAGTTCATATAATGTAGCTTTGCTACTATAAGCTAATCTTTTAGTGATGATAATGATAATAGTGTACTTGTCAAATAGTGATAATGAACTAGAGATTGAATTTATAACAATGTGTGTTTAATATGGACCATGGTTACGTAGCAGTTGAATAAATGAGTAAAAATGAATTGTATCAGCAACATAATTACATATTCAGTGGTAATGAACAAGTATATGACAAAGTTGAAAAGAAGTACGTACGTACACACATGAGGAGAGAGAAAAAAGCATCCATGTGAAGTTGGCGAAAAAGAGACACTGTTACGTATCAACAAGATGTTGAGAAGCTTTCTTTTGACGACAAAACTGATTTGTGTATCTTTAATTGCTATGGAAACCAAGTAGCCAACTGAAAACAAAGGGAAGAGCTGAGATGACATTAAAGGAAGGCTGTATTATTGATTTTATCAATAAAAAGGCTAGTATTATATTATATAAAATAAAATAATACAATTATAAACCCGGTAAATATTTACGAAAGCTCACCGGATACCGGTTTAGCGAATAACCGGTTTAGCGAATACTCACTGTAGATTCTAAATACAGATTATTTATTTATACATGTACAATATATCATACTAAAAAAGAAAACAAAGAGACATATGTAATTGCCACTTTTTTTTAAAAAAATATTCAATTTCATCCAGTTTATAACAGCCAACCAAAAAAACGGAAAAACAAGCCAATAATAATAACAAAAAACAGTTTATTATAACGATAAGACGTTATTTAACATATGCATTATTTTATACGTATAATCCAATTCAATTATACATAAAAAATATATATATATACTTGAACTAAAAGAAAACTAATATTGATGAGAGGGAGGTATATAATTACTACTAAATATTATAATATATTACATACCATTTTTAGCAATTATTATATACGTCTTTGACATATCAAGCGACTTGGTCTTCTTCTCCCATATGGTGTCATATCATATTTTTTATGAATAATATCAACTTGTTCTTGAGATATTTCAGAACCTTTTTCTACATCAGCTTCTTCAATCGATACATACTGTAAGCTTTTACTTTTACAAAGCATATGTGCAAGTCCTGGACCATCCACAAGAACGTGTCGTGATTTTCCATCCATCCCATACGTCGCTTGTATACAAAGTGTTTTTAACGATGGTAGTTCACCCAATGAGTAAAGAAAGTCGAACGATAATAATCGTATTCGATTTAGTTCAAGAGACTCAATAGCTGTCAAACAAAGCCGTTGACCAAACAAAACAAGTCCATCATCCCTGTATAATCGAGAATCAAGCATTATTCGAATGTTTTTGATCGTCGGTATATAGGTTGTTGCAATAAGTAAGTCATCAGTCACTTCAGGTACATTGGTCAACCAAATGTCTTCAAGACTATAGCCATCGGGCTCTTCTTTGGAAAGTTGTTGGAAAAGATGTACTGGAGAATCCCCACTATCATCATCCGTATCCATCTGTAAACTAACAGAATCCAATTCTAAATGTTTTAAACGCTGTAATGGACTGAGAATACTTGTCAGTTTCAAAGGCATCAATAAAGTGTTACGAATAATCAACGTCTGTAATTGAGGACATTGTTCAAGCATGGACACCAATGCAGAATCTTCATAAGTAATATTGATCAAAACCAATGTATCCAAGTAAGGGCACAATGGGATCGTTTCAAACATAAATGACCAATCTTGATCAGGTGTTATCGTCGCAATTGATCTTGCAAGAATAACACATTTTAAAGTAGAAGCATTTCGTATAAGAAAAGGTCCAATTCTTTCTGCTCCATAATCATCTCCTTCGTATGTCATAAAGTATTGAAGTCCGTTGAGTGAATGTTGTTGACCATTTTTGTCGCTTTCATAAAAGTCGTGAAATACACTGCAAAGTTGATTGGATTGATATCCTTGATCCGTGTTTATTTCCAAATAGTGAAGTTTGGGACACCATGATAATAAATCATCCAGATCAGGTATGGTAGTATCGTAAGATGGAAAAATATCTTCTTCTTCTTCTTCTAGACTTCGTTTTGTAATTTCTCCATTGGAACATACAAGATGTCGTAAGTTTGGACATTTTCGTAAAATAGACTCTAAACGTATATGTTTCTCCAAGACGACATCCAAAATCAAAGATATAATATTTTCATGTATAGGTTTATTTTTCCATTTTTGTTGTAACTGTTGTTTTACGTTGTATGTTGAAGATACTGAGGATGATAATGACAAAGAAGTATAATTTTTAGTTTCTTGTAATGATGATATCTTGGATGTTGCTATAGTTGTTGCTATTGGTTCTTTGTCATATAATCCATGTAAAGTGTAAGCATGGATGGATGGATTGGTAAATGTAAAATGAGTCAATCGAGGACATGCTTCAAAGACGTCAAGAAATGCTACGTTGGAGCCATGTTCTTCCATATCCAAATGAGTTGTGTAAGATCCCAATTGTTTTAATAATGGTAAAAATTTTTGTTGCTTTGCTGTATTACATCTTTCGAATTCTAAAATAAAGTGAAATTTTTGGTTAGTCTTGCTAATTCCATCTGTTTGTTTATTCAAAGTCAATATCAACATCCAATAATTTTTTTTTTTTAAAAAAAAAACTTTATCTTACTTATAAATCGAAGGTAACGGCAATTACGGTCAATAAGTTTTTGCATGATATGATACAAGTCACGTTCTTTCCAAATTAAAAAAGTAATATTTTGAACATGATCACCAACAAATTGTAACCAAAGTGTTTGTTTTATTGATTGACGTGTTCCTTTAATAATTAACGTCGACCATAATTCTTGAGTAAAAGTAGGTAAAATGGTATACCATTCACGACATACTTGCATACATTGTAAACAATCTTTTTGTGAAAGAAACTTGATAATGTCAAGTATAATATCCGAAGTTAATCGATTGAATAAAGTGAGATTATTTTCAATAATCGTTGAATTTGTTGTTGTTGCAATAATAGGATTGATCTTGACATGATCATTAATAACCATAATTCCCCAATGATCGGGGCTCCTTGTTTTATTTATATAAAATCGGTGAAGAAAAAAAAAAAGAGATCGGTGAAACTAACGAATATATTACTTTTTTTTTTGATTGAATAATTAGCGAACCTTATCTTATCAATTTTATAACTCAAAAAGGTTTAGTTCCACTTCATTTGGCTTCTTACTCCTATTATAATTTTTTTTTGTTCTATACACAGGTATTACCAGTTTATGAGCACGGTAACAACAGCTTGATTTCTTTCTTTTGAAAAAATATAACATGATGTAGATAGTATCGTAACGATGACAACTTTATAATAAGACGTTCAGTTTACATATTATTATTTTTTCCTATCATATCACGCATTTTCAGATTAAAAATATATGCAAATTAAATTGTTCAACGTAATGAACCATATAATTAATTTCTTCTTTAGACTCTGCTTTTCTATTATATACTATTGTCAATCGATGTTATCTTTAGCTTTAACTGAATAGTGGTTTCCTTTCATAATAACAAGTGTATTATATAGTGTTTAATATGCAAATATCAAATGATAACATGATATGATGTAACAGGAATATGGGAGGGTATAATAAGGTGTGCGAACAAAATGAAAATATGAAAATTATGTATGATGAGATGACTGTTTATAAGACCTTTTGTCTTTTGTTGGCACTGGCAAGACACAGTGATGGTGGTATGGTTAATTTTTTAGAATCATCTTTTTCTTGAAACGCGTACACTGGTTCTGTAATGTAATCCTTTCACTTCACTTTTGATGATTTTTTATTTCTTCTACGTATAATTTCAATATTTGTTGAACATAGTGATTTGACTACAAGAATAATTTCTTTACAAAACTAACCTTCACTTTTAACATAATTTTAAGAATATCAAATAAATCAGTAGTTATCAAAGTTGGATCTGTGGAAATCTCACATTCCTTCATATGAAGTAAACGAGTGACGTAGTCAGCCGGACAGTCCATAATTGTGGCCCTCATTCTTGTACCTATAAATATGGGTACCAAAGTAAGACTACACGGCAAATTGCAGTATTATATAAACCCTATGCTGATGACTTATTATTTTCATTTAATGTGCCAGCAAGACATTCTTTATTTTTTGCTTTTAATAATGATAAGCAGAAGATATCCTTCAAAATCTTCGGCACATGTAGATTTACTTCCACTAAATCTTTCTTGCATCCCCACCCTCACAATCTTCTTTCCCACATTCGCCGTATACCACCTCCAAACCATCATTCATGACTACCATGTCTGGGCGCAAAGAACGATGCCAGTCATCTATAGGGTTTAGGCCACTCACATCCCGATCAGCATTGACTCGCATAAATGTTGTCATATATGTGCAATCTCTATATATCAGCACACAAAATATTTAGTAACAATGGTCACTATAAGCTACTTTGCAGAAAAAAAAACTTACCATCCGACAGTAGCAATATTGTCAAACCATTAGTTCAAGTTACCCCAAAATCTTGTTAGATAGTCTATTTCTGAGCTGTGGGCTGTGATTTCTTTAATTTTCTCCAATCGATACAAGTTTAAATAATCTAGAAGAGTTCGTTGGATCCGATCTTGATTATAATCTGTGCACAGATTGAATGGTCCCATTTCAGCAACTGTCACCCATAACGCATCAACAATTTTGGATTCATTTTCTCTGTAAGTGTCATCATCAGCAACAATGATTTTTGAGATGACTTCTTGAGATGCATCGAACATATGGTGATATCCTTCCTGGTCGTAATCAACTTTTTAATTGCATTCGTACATACATAATACAGTAGACCCTAGTTTTTCAAGGCGAAACCTCCTTCAAAAAGAATACAGAACGTGGGGATTTTCAAATTGGTGGGTGTAAAAACCTCTATCTTCAACAAATGGTTTTTACCGTTTTGATGAGTTTTCAAAAGCCATTTTTGATTATTATCCATGTTTTTAAAAGCATTTCAAAATATCATCTTTGCCTCTAGAATAAGCGGGCACGAATTGTTTTTGGAACTATCAGATGATGCACGAGTTCCTTTTGCTGCTGTTGGGGACCATGACGATGATGAAGTTGATACTGATGCGGATGAAGTGTTATTTTTGGAGTTGCTGGTAATTTTTTTTCTTTATCTTTTTTCTCGATCGTTGTTGAAGTTGTGCTCGCAGTGTTATGGTTTTCGATAACTTCTTCAAAATTGTGGTCCTAGTGATAAACCATTAGTACCTATGAGTTACAAGATATTTCAACTTAGTTTAAGCTTTACTTACTATTATGGAATTGAAAACTGTTTCCAAAACTTCTTCCCAATCAGGTTGCTTGTAGGATATTTTATAATTAAAGTAGAATGTTAGTTGTAAGATATACCATATCAACCAAGGGCACATTTTCTGACTGAAATCATTACCTGCATATTTGCTTTGCGAGATATTTCACTAAAGCTTTTTTTCCGATATTCCATAACATGTTTTTTTGAGGAATTATTTTTTACAAAAAATGTTTTATCCTATGAATAAAACTTGTTGTACCAAAAAACTCGAGGAGTGCTTGGAAAACAGAAAATATAGGTTAGTATCCGGCGGAATAGCATTTTTGATACATTTACGATCTTGTTTTTTGAAACTGTTACCTTTTTCAACTAGATTTGTAATATTGGATTCTGAATTTGACATTTCGAGAACTAAACATTGATGGCCTTAAGTGGTGTGAAAACATCCCAAGAACAGGGCGGGACCACTTCATCTTAGCCATAACCATCAGTATCACAGATCGATACCTGTAACTCTAATGGATGTCCCATTAATTAATATACTGTATTAATAAACGCCAGGAAAAAATTAGCCTTGTATTACAAATTCGGGACAAGGTAAGGTTTGTTAGTGTACCATGTGAGGCTACCGATTCGACTATCGTGTGCACTGAAAACGTTTTTTTTAATCTTTACTATTGGAACTTGTATATGTTTGACACTATGTAAAAAGTTGTAATAAAAGATAAATATTAGTACCATATTAGGATATACGTAATAAACTATATATTATTTAAACATAATACGTACGTACTTTTTGAAATCAATAGCAAAGCGAGTAAAAGGATCTTTTGGATACCATTAGATATCAGTATATCACTACAACTAGGATGCAGGCATTTTGGATCAATCATCAAACCAAATAAAATCCATAAAAATACTTTAGGTAAGCAAACGCATTACAGAATCATAGTCAAAACTTTGATTCTCCCGTAATTAAAGTATTTCTGGTGTTGGATTATAGAGAGCAAAAGATAGATGTGTTCAAAATATACCACCGCGGCATTGAAATAAGAGCCTCTTGCCACATCCATTTGTATCTTAAACCCCTCTCGTTTGAATGCTGAAATGTACTTTTTTTACGATAGCTGAAGATAATCTAGGTTTATCTTCTTTGCTCTTGCAACTGTTCAATATTGTTGTTGTTGTCACTAATATCTTTCTCTGCAATTTTAAATTGACGCTATCTTCAGAACAATCGTCCTCCTTCTTGTTTGTAGTCTTCGCTTCTTCTCCAAAATGGTCCTTGATTATTGGTTAATTGGAGTAGGAATGATATCTTCTTTCAGCGACTAGAAGTATCAGCAAGAGATGTGTGAGATAATCAAGAAAGATATCGTTATGATTAGAATCTGGTTTTAGAATTAATTTTTACAATTACTATTCAAAATCAACACGTCGAAATGTCGCGTCAAAATGAATCTGTACCTCGTATTGGATTAGTCGAAGAGATTTCGCTTTTTAACACATCCGTGGTAGTTTTTTTTAAAAAAAGAGCATTCTTTATTACTCTTTGAAAATCAATTTACGGGAAGTTTTCCTTGTTTTGAACTTTTTGGGTATGCTTAAAATAATAGGGTAGATAAAATAAGGATTATGCAGTTACGAGGAACAAAGAAACTCCACTATCCAATCAAGAAAAAGTTTTTCACAAGTCTCTCTAATCGATCATCATTCTTTACACACATAATTGCTATTGCACTTTTATCACTAATATTTTTAACAAAATTGTGTGATAAACACATCCACCATTACCAGTATTTTAGATTCTTAACTTATCTCACTTATAATCTTATAAATACCCTCTTTTATTGTGTCAACTAGCGCTTAACACATTATTTTCATATAAATGATTTTTTAAATCACGGATTACGCATCCGATCGGATTTTTATGAACTGTTTTCCGCTTAAAGCTTTCTAATCCATAAACAATTGGGATTCTTAAAATCTAATCCGGATTGGTCTATCAAATGCCCTATTTGACTGAAAACAGTAAGTTGTCAGCTTTGAATTTATATAATACTGTAAATATGTCCCTGTGAATTTACTCTGTATTCATATGTTTATAGGTACAAGAATGAGAGCCACCATCATGAACTATCCAGATGGGTACTACGTCACACAGTTATTACATATGAAGGAATATGATATCCCTACAATGGATCCAACATTAATCAATACCGCTATATTTGACATTATAAAAGTTATGTTAAAAGTAAAGGTTAGTTTTGTAACGGAATATCATTGTAGTTATTAATCATCATGTCTAAATCAATTATTGAAATCATAGGCGATCGTATATCAAAATTATCAAACATATAAAAAACCGTCAAAAATTAAGTAAAAACGTGTAACAAACTAGTAGTCTACACTATTTACTGGTTGTTTCACCAAAGTTAAAAAAAAATATTATTGAGGTATACGATAGAATAGATACAAGCTACGCAACGCTGTTCTATCTCAAAAAGCTTTATACACATGGAAATTCACTGACGACAATATTGAAAAAAATTCCATTCTAGCTGTATTATTATCCAATGCCTGTTTGATGAAAATTGTAAGCCAGAATACATTTACCACGATTATGACTAGACGAATCGAACAATTCAAGTCAGTTGCTACGCTTGATTTATCCTGTGCTCAAACGTTATCCAGCCGTGATATAGACTAGTCCTGTCCATAGTGAACTTTTAACCAGACCAATGAATGATACAGTAGAAAAAGAGGTTAATTTTTTATTTTTCCAGCCCAACAACCCTTGTATACTGCTGGACCGACTTGTACAACCGATCTGGCGATCAGTTTGCTTTTACTAAAGTCTGCCTGTTACTAAGTCTGTAACACGCCGAGCCGCTTGTACTTTTGTTCGCGATTTGTACCGACGCGACCGAGAATGGACTTACGACTATCATTAGACTCAAGTATTAATGTCTTAAAATAATACAAGAGTGTTCCAAGGGACCACAACGCAAGATAAAAATTGAAAAAGTCATTCGGCCAGTTGCTTTAACAACAACAATTACAACCACTATATTGGCACCATCACCTATGACCAGTAATACACCAGACAAAATACTGCTCCCTCACAAACTGATATGCCCATTCCTAATCCAAATGTTGGATTAACTAACCATGACACCAACAAGATCTCAAGTTTCATCATGCAGTTGGGACATAAAAGACCCAATGATATTACTATACCTGTGACCAACAGAACCAGCAGATCCAAACATGATAAATGGAGAAATTCCACAATCACTGCATAGATTGCTCAATTATGGCGAATAGAGAAAACTAGATGTATTGACACGTATCTCAGACAGTCGTCTTTCACCAAATGCAGCAATAAAAAACACGGATGATATTCAAGTACCCTTAATCAAACATGAATCGTTAGGCGATGATTTTGAAGAAGCAAATGTTGGTAATCATTATACTGGTACCACAACTTCAAAAACGACCGAGAAAAAAGATAAAGAAAAAGGGAAATCACCATCAACTTCAAAAATAACTACTTCTGCAGCATCAGTATCAACCCCATCGTCATCATCCTCAATAGCAGCAAAACGAACTTGTGGATCTTCCGATAGTTCCAAAAACGATTTGTGTCTGCTCACTTCAGAGGCGAAGGAAAGACTCCGAGGTACTTTTGAAATCATGGATAATAATCAAAAATGGCTTTTGAAAACTGATAAGGATGGCAAAAAAAATATACGTTGAAGATATTATGTACCAACGCGGTCACAAACGTGAATACGAACAGTAAGTCATCCACGATACATATTCTTTTTTTCCCTTTAAATAGCAACAATACGTTTTTAACCTTCGTTACAATGTAATAGTGCCGTTCATTCCTTTATATTAGACCTTGATGACAACGGCTGGAATGAGTATTACACAAAGGAAGATATTAAAAAATTATACAAAACTGGTGATATCACTCTACCTTTTCTCCCCGAAGCATATCACCAAATGTTCAATGCATGTCATGAAGCGGTGACAAAAATCTTTCTTGCTGATGATGACAGTTAAACAGCAAAAAAAAAAACCTGAGATCGTTGGACAGGCCATGGATGGTCATTGCTGTAATCGGTCTTGACAATTCACGCACGAGACATAATCAAGACTCGGACGCAACAAAGTCTTCTTATGCTTTAAATTTGCATCAATTTGAAAAAATTAAAGAAATCACAGGGAGTGGACTACAGTCGCTGCTTCCTATTGTATAGCGAGCAGTGATAATGATAATTCGGTATAACGATATTTCAATATAAAAATACTTTAAAAGGTTTTGAAGAAATTGGACAAATGCTTCGACGATATTGCTACAGTACCGTCGGATGGTAAGGTTTTTTCTGCAAAGTAGCTTTTAGTGACCATTGTTACTAAATATTTTGTGTGCTGATATATAGAGATTACACATAGATGACAACATTTATGCGAGTCAATGCGGATCAAGCATATACAATTAAATAAAATTATATATGGACTGAATAGCATTGGATAAAAAAAATATTAATAATTGAATGGATTTAATAGGTAGATAATATGGTACCCATAATAGACCGTTATTATAAAGGTGAAAACCAGTAAATCATTGTCGCAAGGACTTTCTTACACCTGTAACTAGACTTTTATAGTTTCATGAGTCCATACCCATAGCATATTTATTAGTCTACCTACAATAACCTCATCTCATTCTGAAACCACACAAGCTGGAAGAAAGAAATTTTGAGTACTCAAGAAATTTCATGTGTTACCCTACTAACAATAGTCAATTTGTGTGTATATCATGCAAAAGATGGAGTATTGAGTATGTTTACTATGACCTAAAAATACTCTGGATAGCCCTATCTTCACCTCATTTTTAGTATATGCTACTGTAACGATATTTATTTTCAATTTAATTTACAAATCAAAATGCTATAATACCTATAAGAAAAAAAATGATATGAAATGATAGCAAGTTAATAAATGAAGTGTTATCAATATGTACATAATCATACTACGTACTATTAATAGTACTCCATTCACAAGTATCCCCACTGTGATATATATATTAACTTACCATAAACAAATTGAAAGGAACCCGCCAGATTATATTTTGACATGTAAAAAAAAAAAAAAAAAAAAAATAATTAATGGGAACCATTGAAATCTTACACAATTATTTGATGATATATATCTAAAAGTTACAAAGATACAGTATAATGCTTACCAAGTAAGACAGGTTAATGCCTCTTCTATCTGGGGCAAACCAACCTGAATAAAAAGAAAAAAAAATATATGGTTCCTTGTGGATGGTCTCTGCCATACAATGCCATTGCACAGCTTTTTTTACACAATGGGAAAACGTTACAACGACATAAGGTTTGAGTATCCACAAGGAGCCACTCAGGAACCTTGGACCCAAGTGATCTTGAAGATAGTGCCAGCTGCCTTGGGAACTACAATCATAATAAAGAAACACATGTCATTATTAGTAAAAAATAAATAAGTATCATGTTGTCTAAAGTACGTAGGGTAGCAGGGAAATAAATATAATCATGGATATAGAATACCTACATTTCATTGAAGAGCTGGTACTAAAGAAAAACGTGTGTGTAGTTGATGATTATTTAAAATATGTACTAATAAATCTACTTGGAGAAATTATCTTTTCTTTTCAATAATAAAAAGAAAAAGAAAAATAAGAATCGCTCTTTCGAGGAACC
This sequence comes from Circinella minor, assembly GCA_016758965.1. NCBI lineage: Eukaryota > Fungi > Mucoromycota > Mucoromycetes > Mucorales > Lichtheimiaceae > Circinella > Circinella minor. Next base: position 10,784 of record JAEPRB010000129.1, on the reverse strand, counting down.
ACACGATTTGCAACAGTATTCCAGAAATTTTTATTGGGTCCTTCAGGGCCACTCAAGTGTCTTTCTTCTTGTACTTCCATCAACTGTCTAAAAAATGTTCTATAAACCAATTTATCTTCACAAGTTGAAAAGTTGAAAAGCTTACAGCCACGCTTGAAGTGGTTGTAAGTTTTTCGTGGTGATACAACTTGATTATAACTTTGCTTGAAGTTATCTTGTATCCTATTATTACAAGAAATAGTGATCAATGAGTGTGCCATAAATCCCATTATCCTTTTTTTTATCAGATTTCTATGATGTAGTACCATTCTTTTAAAAACTCAATGTCACCAGCAGTTAATTGATTTTTAGGAAGAGGTTTTACCTCTTGGTTCCGGCTTTGTTCTACACTTCTTTTAGCTGACATTGATAAACATTTGGTGTAAAATAGAAAGAGAAAGAGGAGGAGAAAGAAAAAGTAAAAAAAAAAACTTTTTCTTAATAAGGAAATCGTGTCAAACATTATAAAAAAAAGTATCAACTACTTTATTATTATTTATTGTAACGGTAGCACTTTTTTGTAATCTAAAGATTACCGATTTTGCGTACTATCTATTACATAGCATCAATAAATACGACTAAGATATGAAAGATATACGTAGGAATGGATTTCTGTACAGTATCATTCGAGGATACACCATAACTGTAATACCACATTTTACCTTTTCTTCCTTACTCAAACATAAATTTATGAACAAACTAAATTAAAATCATATAATACGAATGCATAATATTGTTACACCTCCTTCCCGAGTTGTTTCTTTCTATGATCAATTTCAACATTGTGATGAATTTCTCTTCACTTTTCAAAGAACTTCACTTCACTCTTATCTCATTTTATTTTATATTATCATCAATACCTTCTCTTCAATAAATAAACAACTTATTATTATTAGTATTATTATTTTGAGCAATTGAGAAATTATTCTTTACTAGTGGTTTCAGCATACGTAAAAAGGCTGAAACCGTGAAAACTTCCAATTCACCATATAATTTCAGTGACATAAACAGACATAAAGTCATCGTGAAGTGAGTGGCCTAAACGCTATAGATGACCGGCATCGTTCTTTGCGCCCAGACATGGTAGTCATGAATGATGGTTTGGAGGTGGTATACCGCGAATGTGGGAAAGAAGATTGCGAGGGCGGGGAAGCAAGAGAAACATAAATGTGAACCGCTTCCAACTGCTTCAAGGGAAGTCCTTCATTTTTTCCATTTATTTCAAAAAAAAGTATGTTAGCTCTGTTTTGGGTTTGAATATTCGCTTTATTATTTTAGTACCAACACTTTATTGTCATTTATTGTATAGCACGATATAAACGATTTGTTAAGGGCAGCATGGGAGGCTGGACCATATCACGAAGATTCCCAGTTTGATACCCAATGGGCACAGCGAACGATGATCGACTTGCTAACAGCTTAAAAGTATGGTATCATTGAACAAATTGCAATAAGCAATTCCGAAAGAGACTTAATCACCAGAATTTGGAGATTAATTGATTACAGTATTCGATAATACCGGTATTGTCGCTACAAGGTATATTGTTTTTTTATAGCTATCATATGTTTCAACGCTTGTTCATATTTATACACTTCATCTCATGACGACATATCATTAATTTACAAAAGAAACGACAAGGCATGTGTTGTAACTGCGGAACGACTTAACGCAGGTCGTTCTATGTAATGGTGTAAGACCATTACGACGATATATTCAACCATAAGGTTGTTGATCTACATGCTTATCCGCGGAATACTAAGGATAGACGATAGCATGGTTGAGCACATGGTTGGATATAGAAATACTAGGATAGTTATCCTATATAGAAATGTTGATCATTGATATTAGATATATATTAGTTTATAGACGTAAATTAGCCCCTGATATTTCGACGTATATAAATAAAGAGTTTCCTGATAACCAGGAAACAGTATTCGTTTTTAATCATATATATTCTCGAGCCCCCTTTTCATTCCTACCTACTGCCTATAATTACGCTTCCGCATACTGACTGACAGAACCCGATTGTAAGTATACAATAGTTGGTCATGCGCTATTACACTCCATATCAGGAAACGGGGTGAACGGATGGGTAACAGCTTGGAAAACCGATCTTTTATTATTCAAGCAAGAAATTGAATATGGTGTAGCAGAACAGGGGGGGTATGATGAGGCTTGCGCTGGAAAGAAGGAGTTGGCTGAAATTACCCAAATTAATTGAAGACATGCTCTGTCGAGCGGTACGCCACAATCGCAAGTGAAGAGATTTCTCTTGAATATAGCTTTGATATTTATTTCTGATATATATCAAATATTTAGATCTATGCGTGTCACTTGTAATGATGGATTGCCCTGAAGATTATGTGTGCCAACTAACGCGAACTAAAGATAATGAAATAACTTTGGCAATTCCACAAATATCAAAACGACTTATACCAATACTAAAATTAGTTTTGGGAGCAAAGAAATTGAGGGGGGGGCGGTTACCAAATAATCATAGTCTTTTTTTTTTTACATGTATTGTTACCCTCTTTTCGGCTTTCTGTTTCTGCTTCTTTTTATTATTAATATCACAAATAAATCAGTATAAGAAGTTTAAATAAAGAAGATCAACTATATTCACATATGTTCAATAAAATAATGTCAGACTATTATGTACGTATCCCTCATATATACTTTAATATTCGAACATCCTAAATGTGAAAATATATAATAGTATTAATGTACTATTAACTTTATATTAAACAATAAATAATCCATTTGGCAAAATTTTGTTCGTTATCAATATCCATTTATATAACCCAAAGTCAACAAGTCAACAAAGTCAAAAAAAAGAGCTGATATTTGTAGATTGAATAAATGAAATTTCGAGATAACAAAGATAGAAAAAAAAATAATGTGCTTGATGAGGGGGAGTGGATAATATAAGTATATATAAATATACTGTATAGTTGAATATAAACAGAAATATGAGAGGAAATAAAAAAAAAGAAAGAGACAATGGTAAAAGCTATATATATATATATATATGTGTGTGTGTGTGTGTGTGTGTGTATAACGTATGTTGAAAAAGCATAATAAAAAAAATAGCAGGAGGAGAAGATAAAGAAGAAAAGGATATAATGAGTCATTTAAAGTGGTAAAAAAAAAGACGTGTGGAGAGAGAGGAGAGAGAGAGGAGAGAGCGAGAAAGACAACGAAGAAAAGAATAATAAAGTAAATGGTATATAAGTGGCAAGACAAGGTGTAATAATAGTAATACTAGATATATATATACCATCAAGTTTATGCGTGTGTATGGTTGGTTGAAAACGCAGACTCTTGTCTTCATACTAATTTTCTGTTCCTTCACTAGTTTTTCGTTTTTTGCTCTGAGAAGCGGGTGAATTCAAAGATGTTGGTAAAAAGATTTGTGAGCTTGTGCTTTGTTCATGAACGATGAAACATGGCTCTTCAGAGAGCTCATCATCTGATTGTCTTTCAGGACCAAATTCCAACAAAAAAACATTCTTTAAAATCATTGCCTATAATAAAGCGGGTTATCAGTAAGAATCAAATATTAAAGCGTCAATGAGTAAGAAATACCTTTGCGCCTAAAACTAATTTTAGTATTGGTATAAGTCGTTTTGATATTTGTGGAATCGACAAAGGTATTTCATAGTCTTTAGTTCGTGTTAGTCGGCACACGTAACCTTCTGGGCAATCCATCATTACCAGTGACACGCGTAAATCTAAATATTTGATATGTATCAGAAATGGATACCAAAACTACATTCAAGAAAAATCTTTACACTTACGATTGTGGCAAAAGCCAGCGATTTTCAACTCTCGCAGATATTCTTTTTCGTGGTTGACCTTGCGTGCCGCTCGACAGAACATGTCTTTAATTAACTTTGGTAATTTCAACCACTTTTCGAACAACTCCTTCTTTCCAGCACAAGCCTCATCATACCCACCGTGTTCTGCTACACCATATTCAATTTCTTGCTTAATTAATAATAGGTCAGGTTTCCAAGCTGTTATCCATCCGTTCAGTCCGTTTCCGGATACCGAGCGACTTGCATTAATTCGTTCAGCAGTTGCAACACATGTCTTGTCGTTCCTTTTGTAAAATAATGATATGTCATCATGAAACTACGTATATAAATATGGATAAGCGTTGAGTCATAATTGTAAAAAATGGTATACCTTGTAGCAATGATACCGGTGTTATCAAATACTGTATCAATTAATCTCCAAATTCTGGTGATTAAATCTTTTTCAGAATTGCTTGTTGCAATTTGGTCAATGACACCGTACTTGTATGCTGTTAACAAATCAATCATTGTTCGCTGCGCCCATTGGGCATCAAATTGGGAATCCTGATAGTACGGTCCAGCCTCCCATGCTGTCTTTAACAAATCACTTATCTCATGCTATATACAATAAATGACAATAAAGTGTCGGTACTAAAATAATAAAGTGAATACTCAAACCCAAAATAGAACATACATACTTTTTTATGAAATAAATGGAAAAAATCAAGCACTTCGCTTGAGGCAGTTGGAAGTGGTTCACATTTGTGTTTCTTCAAATACTCAAGTTGAGTCGAAGAAAAAATATCTTCCCAACACGTGTCTTCAAGATCCAATATAAACGAATGGACAGAGCTAAAATTTTATAAATCGAGTTGAAAATAAAACATTACGTAACCACAGTATCATGGGTCAACATTTACTGTTCAAGAATCAACACTTACTGTTCATGCGTCAAGGTCAACCCATACTCAAACATTTTATTTTCCACAAAATCACCGTCAACCATCCATTTTTCTTCATCTTTCATGGAACCGAACTTTTCTTTAAAAAGATTGATCTGATCAATTGTTAATAGTGCGGAAACACTTTTTTTTGAATCAGTTGACTATAGACAATTATAAGTTAGTGGCCTGAAAGCAAGATACACATTTTACATTCATTTCCGGACACAACTCTCAATTTTTTTTTCGCTTTTAAGGACTAAGAAAATTCACTTATGAAGCTTGGGAGATCTACACAACTAATAGGGGTGGGAGTTTTGCGACTGAACTCAAAATTGCTTTCGTATATGATACACCTGCTTTCATGGGATTGACCAAGTGCCCAAAAGCGAAAAAAATTACCCATCATCAGCGAAAAAAAGTACTACCATGGCGAATAAACTTTTTCATCATAAGCGAAAACAATAACATATCAAACGCGAAAACAATTACGATCATAAGCAAACAAAATGACATATTTTAAGCGTAAAAAAATGCTCTCGTAAACAAACAAAATTACTCTTATAAGTGGAAAAATTGAGGGTTGTGTCTGGAAGTGATTGCGAAATCCTGTACAATAAGTATATTAGAATGTTAGGCTTGTATAGTGCTTTACCTTCTTGCTAGATGTTGATGCTAACTTCGGAGTTGAGCCAGCTGCTTCATCTTCACCATTAATGCCTTCTTCCACCAATCCCCAATTGATACGACCTCGTACCTATTGCATAGTTGTGTTTTAAGTGAGTTTTTGTTTTTGTTTTTCAAACTCAACTAGTTTCTTTTTTTTTACCGTTTTAACATTAAGAGTTGCAACTACTTCTCCAAACAAATTTGTCCAGAAGCTCTTGTAATCAGATAATCCATAGGAATTTTCAATAACAAACGCGTTGTTTTCCGATAGAAAAGAAGCAAATGCAATATCATTGCCAGTGCTGTGATGTTCCTTAATATACTTCTCAATTTCTATCAAAGTTAAGTCGTGCATTTTGGTTTCAATCAATAGTCGATTCTCTTTTCTTCAGTGTGAAAACTTTTTTTTAATAAAAGTTTTCACAAGCTACTAAAATTACCTTCACGGCATTTGTTTCTGTGCCTTTCAGTATCTGAATTGCGCGTTGCCATGGTTAACGTTGTCATTAGAAACATAAATTGTTACCGGCCGGTTTTATTTTATTTGTTGTTGGACTTTGAAATCGATAATTACTCGTCACGTAATAACAACTAGTGGTCTAATTACAATACACAGAAAATAACTTGTTTACAAATCTTTATTTTTTTTACAAAATCTTATTTACAAGGGATAGGCCAATTGGTATCAAGGGAACTTTGGAAGATAAGCTGTTTGATATACAACGTGGAACTTCTGCGTAGACATTACTTAAGGATAGGCCAATTGGGTATCAAAGGGAACTTCGAAAGATAGGCCGTTTGATGTACAACGTGGAACTTCCGAGTGAACATCTGTACTTAAGGATAGGCCAATTGGGTATCAAAGGGAACTTCGAAAGATAGGCCGTTTGTTATTCAACGTGGAACTTCTGATGAGTCTTTATGTTTGCGATTTTCCCTAAATTACTTCTATGATTAAATAGCTTTAATATTTTTGTCAAACTCCCTTTCTAATGACTTTACTTTATTTTTTTAGTGTAACTGGTTTAGTGTGAGTTTTTATTTTTCCAATAAACACACTGCAAAGATGATAATGGTAAGCTATATACATACTAGAAGGGAACGAGCCCTATGATTAGACAAAGCTATTCAGAAGCAAATAACGATAACATCGATGTATACTACCAACTTGCTAAAGGTATGATTATAAATACGATGACTTGGGTACGAATAATTAAAAGAACCATTCGTTCCAGTGGAACTTCACATCGAATATTCTCCTCGTTCAACCTAACTAGGTAGATTATGGATTATAGCTTGGTTGGGGAGGATTGGATTGTAGAAGATGCCATAGTATCCGGTTTGTGTTCGTTCCTTGGAGATTTCTTAACCAAGTTCGTTCTACTATTACTACATTTTTGGCTCACAAATTGTTTTCGGTTGTCAACTTCGACGTCTGCACCTATAGCTGTAATGTACGAGGATTGTGGGGATTTTTTTTTATAATCACCGCTTTAACTTTAATGACTGCTTTCAGCTGCTTTATGTTACCTACGTTGACGTTGATTTTCCCAAAATGGTTCAAGCCTTCAGCAAGGGTATGCTTTTTCACAGTTCCAAATGACATATCCACCCTCTCAATTGCCTCTCAAATTGCTTCTTTTTTCTTTATGTGACATATATATTATAATTGTGGTCATGATCTTTATTCCATTATGAATACAGTGGAACCCCGTTAATAAAATTTTTCACTCTGATTTTTTTTGTGACAATAAGAAGGTGTGAAAGTGAGTATAACTTACAGCGTTGGAAGTTAAATTAGACGATGCAAAATAAAAATGAGCCATAGTTTTGAAAATGGGCTATCTAATTTTGGTATTGGGCTGTATCAAATGAATATAAACTACCAGATAATAAAAATGAATATGATCCAAATGAAACGTAACGATGTTTGTTATTTATATTTATTTATATTTAAAGAAATAACTATATAGTAAATGTATTTTTTATAATCATTTTTCACCTGAAACCATGGTCCCAAAAGGCCAATGAATGCTTGATCCAAGCTTGACAATCTTAGGCTCAAATTTGTGACCATCCCATTTTTGTGGACCAGTAGCTTAAATTTGCTTGCTATGGCTCATTTTTTAAGGTTCACTAGCTCGATTTTATCAAACAGCTTAATTTGGAGATTGAGGCTCACTTTTAAAATCATCGCTCATTTTTATTTTGGATGGCCAAATTAAACTTCCAACGCTGTAAAGCAAATCAAATGTTTTTAAGGGCTGATTGATAATAATGATATAGCAGACAAAAGCGTACAATCTAGAATAATGTCATATTTATTTTTCTATATATAATCGTAAATAATTAGCAAATATCTCTATTATATATCATATATTTAGATAAAACTTTACGTATATCTATTCGTGCTCATGTGTATGTGTACATCATGCAACCGTTCTTATAACTCCACTCATTCTAAATTATAATTTATATGTATGATACTGTAATTTCTTTTATTTTTTCACACAAACATAATCTATTATTATTAGTATATCCCTACATTTAGTACCATTTTTTGATCTATGCCATACTGCTGCGCTCCTTTGTTATTGACTTCTTTGTATAGTTCCATTATAATTTCTTTTATATTAGCATTCTTTTGTATTTTTTGCTTCAGCGATTTTGGAGTATATTATATGGGTAGAAGAGAAAGTAACTATATGTTTAATTGACACAATACGTTAAATACGTATATTGTTAATAATTGTTACGTATTGAGATTGTGAAGATTTTTAGTAACCTAAAAAAGAAGCGTAGGCGAAGGAGGCGCCATCCTATTAAGATGGTAGTCAAAATTGGCCCGCCCCTAGCCATTCCCTTATTTAATCATACAAGCAATTAGAGAAAATCACAAACATGAGGACTCATCAGAAGCTCCACGTTGAATATCAAATGGTTTATCTTTCGAAGCACCCTTTGATACACAATTGGCCTATCCTTGAAAACCAGATTTTGAAAAAGAAGATTAAACTAGTCTACTTATTTCTGTATACTAACAAGCTGGTTTAATTATTATTATTATTATTTATTCAACTACACACAGTAATCTAATTGCTCTACCACCATCCGAAATCTTCTTATAATCGTCAAAGAATCGAGATGATAAATCAACTATCTATGTACGTAGATTACTTGTACGCAATTTATTAATACTGAGACGGTTACGTTCAGTTGCTAAGAGATGGTTAGCTCATGAAAAAACCTGTTCTGAACTTACTAATGATGGAGCAGTTGCCAAAAATCCGTGACATAACTCTCAACTGTGGTCAATCGCTTACTTCCCCACACTAATAATAAAGTACAATTTTGTTACTGTGGTCACTAGCTGGACCTTCCAAGGTACGGGTCTTAATATATTACACTAGTTGGTCTGCTTTAGGTAAAAAAAAAAAAAAAGATATGTCCATTTAATATTAAAAAATAACAAGATGTATATTATTTTTTTCATTTTATATAAAACTCATACGTGCAGATGAAATATTAATAAAAACAATGCATTAAAAAGTATAGAGAATATTAGATCAATAATGCAAATGGATACAGCGCTGGACCACATGCTTCAATACGTAGGTACAGTGAGAGCCAAGAGAAGATATACTTAATGACATATATAAAAAAGGTATTTCAGGAAAGGATGAACGTAGACTCTATTTTTTTTTTGATAATTAAAGAATAAACATATGTAATATTGTATATAATGTAAATAGTCTATATTAAAAGGGTAAAAATAAAATAAATAACCGTGTGTGTGTGTGTGTTTTTTCAACGAATTAATCACAATAATGATAAAGGACTTTATTTTATCTAGTGTTTTTTTATAGTATACTATTCTTACAGAAACATATTATTACGGTCATTAATATAATTACCCATTATATAGCTAATAATTGTTATGTTTATCTTCTTTGAAATCACAACCAAAACAATTGCTCATATCATTGATAGATTAATAAATCAATCTTTTCTAAATTTATGCCACTACTTAAATTTGTTTTTAAACTCCTCTATTTAAATATAGGCAATATGCAAAAAACATAATCCTTTTTATTCAAATACATCTTTTATTTATTTATTTTTACTACAATACTGTTAAAACTTTGATTCATGAATTCATACTTATAAAATCGGATAAAAACAACCCTGACAGATCTGTAGATCTCAATCCGTTTACATTCCGGATTGTACTAAGATTAATAACTTATAATTGTCTATAGTCAACCGATTCAAAAAAAAAAAAAAAAAAAAAAAAGTATGTATACTCTATTTTGGGTTTGGATATTCACGTTATTATTTTAGTACCGACACTTTATTGTCATTTATTGTATATAGCATGAGATAAATGATTTGTTAAAGACAGTATGGGAGGCTGGACCGTACTACCAGGATTCCCAATTTGATGCCCAATGGGCGCAGCGAACTATGATCGATTTGCTAATAAGCAACAAGGAATCTTTGAAAAAGATATAATTACCAGAATTTGGAGATTAATTGATAATTCGATGACACCCCTATTATTGCTACAAGGTATATCGCTTTTTATAATTATCATTCAACGCTTATTCATCTTTATATACGTAATCTCATGAGGACATATCATTATTTTATAAAAGAAACGACAAGACATTTGTTCCAACTGCAGAACAACTCAATACAAGCCGTTCAATATCAGGAAATGGATTAAACGATTGGATTACAGTTTGGAAACCTGATCTTTTATTAATCGAGCAAGAAATTGAATATGGTGTAGCAGAACATGGCGGGTATGATGAGGCTTGTGCTGGAAAGAAGGAGTTGTTTGAAAAGTGGTTGAAATTACCCAAGTTAATTAAAGACATGTTCTGTCGAGCGGCACACAAGGTCAACCACGAAAAAGAATATCTGTGGGAGTTGAAAGTCGCTGGCTTTTGACACAATCGTAAGTGAAGAGATTTCTCTTGAATATAGCTTTGATATTTATTTCTGATATATATCAAATATTTAGATCTATGCGTGTCACTTGTAATGATGGATTGCCCTGAAGATTATGTGTGCCAACTAACGCGAACTAAAGATAATGAAATAACTTTGGCAATTCCACAAATATCAAAACAACTTATACCAATACTAAAATTAGTTTTGGGAGCAAAGAAATTGAGGGGGGGGGCGGTTACCAAATAATCATAGTCTTTTTTTTTTACATGTATTGTTACCCTCTTTTCGGCTTTCTGTTTCTGCTTCTTTTTATTATTAATATCACAAATAAATCAGTATAAGAAGTTTAAATAAAGAAGATCAACTATATTCACATATGTT
>JAEPRB010000128.1:0-115266 GCA_016758965.1 Circinella minor | reverse complement strand
CAATGTAATGGATATCCATGCTTGCACAAAATCATAGTCTTTCATTGATCCTCCCCGTTTTGCACAGAGCGGATCAGTAGTTTCATGGATACTCATAGGTTTCTATGACCCCTTTTGCCGTGGTGTACACCTGTCATGCTTAATATTGAAAACGAAATGCAGTGTCTATATATATCAAAACGCAGATAAGAGCCTGAAAAACTTTATTTAATGAACCATACATTTTTAAAGAAACTACAGTACCGTTGTATGCGAAGATGCTGGTATAAATTTCTCAAAATGTAATAACTTTTTTTATATACTAAGCTATATTTGACGGTTTATTTTTCGATAATAACTATATTATCTTTCCTTTGTAGAAATCAAGTTGAGTTAGCAATTTTTGCTATCTTGTTACTCCTAAATTTTATTATATTAAATTAGTTATCTATTCATGATGAGTAAACTCATGTTTTCATCTGAATGGATGAAATGATTTACTGTATTTGATCTGTGTATCGATCTTGACGACTTTATATTCTTCTCTGGAACCGTTCAGGAGCGCATAATATATATATATATTATATTTGTGCTTGTCACAATAACTATTACTTGGATAACACGGTTGAGGCAAAATAACAATCTTTTTAATATCTTCGCTACGTACATATGTATTTTTTACGTACTATTAAAAGAAGTTGAAGAAAAAAAATACACTAACTGATCTAATTTGATTGGGATAAACAAATATTTTGTACTCGATACGTAACAATATAAATAAACCTTTACGTAATTGTAATTACCACTTTGATTACTCTTCCCACTTTACATTTTATCATATTGCTTATATATGCTTTTATTTTTGCTACTTTTACATGTAATACTTTGCTAAGTTTTTTAAATGACTTTTTAATTTTAAAAGAGATATAGAAAAATGTCCCTTTTTTTTTTTTTTGGTGATTCTGCGTAATAGGAAATTGAATGACAAAGAATATAAAAATCTGAGCTTTGAATGGGTACTTATGATATGTATGATATATTTAATTATCTGTGATGATGAATTGCATAGCATGTTTTCCAAAGCAAGTACCAAACCACCGGTTTTAGCAGCTTTCCTATCGCTACCAAAATTATGACAATATATAAACTTTAATCAATCTCTTTTCTTTGGGTGCTGTTTACAGATAAAAGAAGACTTAAGAATATCTTACATTTATTTCGTTTATTTCTTTTTGAAAAATGAAAGGATAGTTGATTCTTATACTACTTTTTGCATGAATAAAAAAAGGAATGACTGTTATGTAGGGGTATATAAGCTATTATTAGTATGGAATTATAAAGAAGTATGTATGTTATTAATATTATCAGGTAGGTAAATGTGTGTGTGAAGACAAGAGAGAGAGAAGGAGAGAAATATTACATATAGCAGTGGATTTAACAAAGATGGAACTGTTTTTTATACAAAAGAAATGTTGGAGAGGTTTCACCATCGGTAAGAACATGCTTATTTATATTGTTTTCAAAAATGTCCGGTGCTGACATACTTCGTCTACAATCCAAAGTTTCTTCATTTTTATATGACTTAGTAATACTGGATGAAAGCAGGGGTGATGCCATAACTTCTTTTGAATCATCCACAAATGATTCAGTGTCAACTGCTGTTGTCGCCAAGGACAAAAATGATAGTGACGATGACAATGAAACATCTGAACAGGAGGTAGGTGTTGAAGTAAACGACGATAAGGCATGGACATAGTAGTCGGTATCATCTCTGTTTTTGTTAACACGATTAAATGGAGATGAAGTAATCATCAATGGTTTCATATAAATCCCCCGACGTCGTGAAAGTGATGGAGGTGGTTGATTCTTGTTTTTTCGTATACGAGGTCGAACGACAGTAGATGAAGTAATTGCATGATAATAATTGTCAGATTGCTGTTGAATTATATCGTTGTCGTTATTATTATCTTCATTAAAAGAACAAATACTATCGTTGTCAGTATCATCGAAATAGAAAGAGGACGATGGTGGTTGACTAAACCAAGAATTTGTCGGACGTTTCTTGTTTAGGTTCTCCATCAGCGGAGGTTTAGGCGAACTTATATTAGTAGATGATCGAACAAGTCGCTTTTGTAATGCATAAGTCCAGGCCTCAAGGTCGGCCTGAGAGGAACATGCTAAAGTCCAAGGCTTGGTTTTTTGTGTTGAATTTGGCTCTAACCTTATACAGAAAGAATGATTTGGTAACGCCAACTGGGTAATTTTACTAACATTTTTCAAGTCAAGTATATGGGACGCAGAATAAGCATGCTATAATAAAATAAAATGTGTATTAGAACTTAAGTCGTATGCAAAATGTATGTATAGATAATCATAAATAATAACAAAAGAGTTATTGAGCTTTACCTCATCCTTATAGAAACGAAGTTCAGAATCTAATAGAACAAAATAACAATATCGCCAACGAGACCTTCCCAAGGGTAATGTTTTTAATTTGGCTAGCCAGCCTGCCAAAGGTGCATTTGTGGCTGTCATGGTGTCGTTGTAATTATTATTCATCATATCAAACAATGAAATTAAATAAAGGAAGGTGTATGTAGTTGAAAAGTAAAAAAATAAAAGAAAAAAACAAAAGAAAGAAGACAATATATACAATCACAAAGAACAAGTTCTCGTTGATGCTTAAACAAAATGATAAATAAGCAATTAAAAAAATTGGGCCTTTTATATTGATTTTTTAAAAGATATCGTCAATAAAGTATGTGTGCTGTTCATTACTGATGCCCCCCTTAAAACAAGAAATTGCCCTTTTTATTAATTATAATGTAATTTTTACACCAAGGATTTTTGTTCTGTACTACTTTAAAATGAAGCTGATGATCCCCATGCTGGGATCACAGCAGCAAAATTTATCCTACCGATCATTACTATTTTTGACAAACACCCAATTTGCAAGTCTTCAAATAATTATTTTTGTTATTGTACTAGTTTGGCATTGATACTTGAGCAGCAACAACAGCAAACTTTATGTACTTATATTTTTTTTACTTGCATAAAATAAATATTATATTGCATGTTATGTCATTATTATGAAAGGCAAATGTTTTTTTAAATAAAGGTATATCGTGTCAATAACCCTTTGTTTTTGTTCTCGTAATATTTTTACGTAGTCTGTTTATTATAACAAATTATGTATAATATAAAAGAATGCTTTAAACGGTCAGTGGTGCACCAAGAAGAGAATATTATGAAGTGGATAAGCCTTTTTGTTATCATACTACTCCATAAAGTTTGAAATATATAATGAGACAACATGGTGACGACTATAAAGATGCATGAAAAAAAAACATGCTTGCTTTTGACAACAAGAGCCTGGTTGCTCGTCAAAGAAAGATAACAAGTACGTAGTAAGCCGATCGATCCGTCTAAAAGCTATCCGTTTTAAATCTATTATTATATTTAATTAACTTATTATGTGTTTCTAAAAACAATCTCTAATTACCAAGTAAATGATTGACATGTAAAAAAAGGTGCCCTTGCTGAGAACAAAAAAAAAAAAAGAAAGAGTTACCAAAAACATACGAGATACGAAAGGTTTATGCATTTTTTACCTGGCAACAGGTTTAATCACGTTATTATAACCTATAATTGGTTTAGTCCGCATTCATGGTAAACTTTGGCGTTTTTTTCTCTTTTATTGGGGTTGAAGTATATACTTAAATAACAATTGATTAACATGCAGTAATCAGAATAATAATAATAAAGGCCAGAAAATTATTTTCGCCTAAATTGGGATGCTAAAATGATGACTATTCTTTTCACTGATTACGTTTCCAAAGATCTATTACCAGATCAGAATAAACAAAAATATGTTAAAAGGAGTTATAAAAATGTTGCACAGAACAATGGAGAAAAAAAAAAACAGTAGATAAAGTGCTTTCTTTTTGTGCACAAGTTTAATGCATATCCCCTTTTCAGGTTACTATTTTTAATGGCGCCAAGTGATTATGCTGCAAGAGATATTACAACAGTAAAACTTATGAATGTTAAAATATCAAGGATGGGAAAAAAAGTTTCTCCTTTTACTCCTTTACGAATAGCATTGTTTACTGGTCATGTTTGCTTCTAGTATTATATACACATTTGTAAAATGTGATGATGTAAATATACATGTAGTAGTGTAGACAAGCATTCTACCCTATACTTGAAGAGAAGGCGAGTAATAATATTTTTACGCTTTTCATAAACTAAGAAATCCGTTATATGTTTTATAGCAGTAAAGCTTACTTTTTGAAAGAGAAAAAAATAAAGATTTACTTTACGTGTCGTCGATTTGTCATAATAAGAGGTAGCATGTTACATTACCTATAATTTATATATGCGTTGATTATAAATGTTGTACAATTTACTGTATATGATAGAATTACCAAATTTCTATGTAGTATTTTAATCAGTATTTTTTATCACTTTAGTAATAAGCATGCATATGTTATTATTAAATCATCGGGGCTCTTTCATCTATTTACTATTGTGGATATTATATATGGTACCATGAACAAAATATTCCTCTATCCGTGCGAAGGAAAATTAGTAAGACATATATGAGAATACAAAATAAATTAGGGAGGATGGGAACATGTCGTGATGGGTGCCGAGGGAGTCAAATGAAATTTGAGATATATGTCACAAGTTTTGTCAATTGTCGTGAAACGATCTGCAAGGGTAAAAAAAAATGGCGTTCCTTTACTGTTTTGTTCATAAAATATAGTTATGACACATTGAGTCGCATGCAAGCATGCTTAAAAAACCACCCAAAAAAATCACAATGCCGACCGAAGCTTTCTTGTAATTAAGGTATCTTTTTGTCTTTAATTTGACTAGCCTTATTTACTTGCGTTTTGTTTTTGTACATTTAATTTTTCTATGCTCAAGACATAAATATTATTATAGAACAGGTCGCCTAATAGGATAGACGATCTGGCAGTGTTCAATTTGAAAAGAAGGTTCTTGAGACCACTATACCAATATTTAAAAAGATTCTTTTGTCCTTTTTTTATATGATTGGTATTATTTCTCATTAGAAAGAATATAACTGACAAATTAGAAGCAAAAGAGATCTTTGATATGTTATGTATTATTGCTTAAGAGTAGTTAAATGTGTATATACATTAGCTGTCATCACCCAAAACTTTTGTATAGTATGCACACCATTTTTTAAAAAAAGGGATGTATAGAAAGTTTACTTACAGGCCACGCTATTTCTTA
The DNA here is from genome assembly GCA_016758965.1 of Circinella minor. Taxonomy (NCBI): domain Eukaryota; kingdom Fungi; phylum Mucoromycota; class Mucoromycetes; order Mucorales; family Lichtheimiaceae; genus Circinella; species Circinella minor. The sequence continues at coordinate 110,022 of JAEPRB010000128.1, read as the reverse complement.
TTGCCTGTAGTGAACAGTCATTGGATTTGAAGCGATCATTATGCATACATTACTTCTTAATACAATACAGTCCGTGAGAAATACAACACGGTAAGAATACAAACTGGAATGGCTGGTATAAAAAAAATTTAGAGTGTATAGCATTTAATTTTTTTTTTGAGGGGTGATGCAATTTACAAGAGCCATAAAGGGAAAGAGTGAAAATAATATACAGTATGTGCAAATGATAAAAAAAAAAAGGAAAAGTAATTGTCTTAAAATATTGTGGGATTAATTATATGATAGATGATGTAAAAGTCCAGGATTAGAATGATATCTATCTAAATGATTAGTATACTCAATTTTATCGTCGTCTGTCAAGGATATTACATGAAAACCTTTGTTCTTCCTAAAAAGAAAAGAAGAGGGGAAGAGATTAGATGAAGCACTCTTGTCATTCAAGTAAATGAAGTGATATGATAATACTATCAATAAAAACAAAAAACTCACTTGTTAAGGGTCTGTGTTGCTTCAGTTAAATTTAAATCCAACATTCGTGAAATGAAATCACCAATATATATATTTTCATGACTGCCTCGCAATTCGTCTGAGTGAAGACCATAAGCGTATAAATTTACATCAACACCGCTATGTCCATGAGTTGCCCACTAGATAAAATTTAAAGCATTAGCTTCAGCATACGAATAAAAATGGAAATAAAAATTCAAAGTGTTTAATAATAATTAAGTGAAATCCTACCCCGAGTTGCGCTCGGATCGATAGCATATCTGCCAAATATTTGGTCAGTTTCTTTTTTGATGTTGTTGTTTTCAGGTATTGTAATTCTTTAGTGGTAATATCAGTAATGCCAAGACCTTGCTTAAGAATTGTTTCAATAATAAAATTATCATCCAACGGTCGTGATTTGTCATGTATCATGTTTGCAAGAGATGCGGTAGATCGGGAAGCTTTGGCGACAACATCTGGGTACCATAGATATTTGGGATATGCAGTACTGACTTGACGAGCAAGTGATAACCCACCCGTTTCATGATCGCTGGTAGATATCATGACAGTATCTGGATTTTGATCAACAAAGTCCTTGACAAGAGCAACCGTATTTTGGTATTCTAAAATGTCATGTAAGTGGCCTACAGGATCATTTCTACAAACATTCATATAAAAAGGGTGTGGAAGGGGATATGTCCAGTCTCTTATAAATAATCATTTTTTTCAAGAAATAACTCTTTGAGCTAAAATCTACCTAATAAATACTACTTACGAATGAGCTGCCATATCAATCCGACTACCTTCAATCATTAAAAAGAATCCTTCATCAGATCCAGACAAAAGCTTTAATGCTTTATCTGCCATTTCGGTTAGGCTTGGTTGAGATGTTGGATTCCTATCAATCTCAAAATCCATGTGCTAATAAAAAGTGATGGTATTGTGAGCGAAAAGATCAGATGGGAATAAAAAAAGACAAAAATAGAAAAAAAAATTATACACTAATAGACATACATCATCAGCAAACAAGGCTAAAGCTGGTAATTCAATTGTTCCATTATCGAATGCCGTTCGGTTATTGTAAAATACAGTATTCCATCCATGTTTTTCTTGTGCTTCTTTTAATAAATCTCGATCATCCTTTCGACAACTTTTTTTGGTTCCTTTGGGTAAGAAATGGCAATATCCACCACCGAACATCAAATCAACTGTACGACCCAATGGGTTATTGCCGATTTGCTGGACAGCAATTTGGTTTTCTCTATCGCGATCGCCGATATGTGCTGAGAATGAGGCAGGGGTTGCGTGCGTGATTCGTGAAGTTGCTACTAGACCTGTCCGCATACCATGTTGAATTTTAGCTGCTTCCAATACGGTGCTACATGGATTACCATTTGGGTCCACTATTTTGATAATATATACAACACAAATAAGAACATAATCTAGGGTTTCTTTTCACTTTCCTATTTACCCCATCGTTAAAATTTCCCCTCTTAAAAAAGAGGTAGGTGGTTTTTTTTTTTTTTACCTCCAACAGCGCCATTATATGTTTTTAATCCACAGCTAAATGCAGTTGCTCCTGCGGCACTATCAGTTACAAGTGTAGATGAACTACGAGTTCTTGATTGACCAACATGAATCTAATTTTTTCCAAATAAGAAAAAAGACAAAGAGAAGAAAAGTAATGAATATTTTTTTTGATTAAATTGAGAATAGAAGAGAAAGAAAGGATGAGAGAAGATAAAATAATAACCGGGGGTTCTTTCCATCTCTTACCGTATCGAGGGGTAATTGATGATCGTATGGAAGTTGATTGAGGTGTTGGAAATAAGACCGGGCATATGAAACAGAAGCCGGGCCAAGACCATCACTAATCATCATGATTACATTTCGTGGCTTTGTAGAATGTTGATCATCGACTCCTATTATCATAATCTCCCATGAGTTAAAAAAATAACGCAAAAAAGTGGTGCTATCCTTTTTGTCATTTATATTTTACCCGGTTCAGCTGTTGCTTCTTTTATTTTATTCGAAAAGATGGATGGGGTGACCCATGCTCCAATAATCATGCCAATAACAAGTAAAAGACATACAATACATAGTAATCCACATTTCCTGAAAATATTCTGATGTATAATGATGTATAATGATGAGCTTCTCTGTTGTTGATTATCATCATCAAACAAAACATATAATATATATTGCTCTCATATTATTCTTTTTTTTTGCGTATCCTTACAGCAGTGGTTGATAACTGTCGTTTTTGTCGTTGTTCTACAGGATCTTCATTGTCGATCCATACTCGATCTTCTGATGAAATAAGTTCCACTCGATCCTCTTCAGAACTTTTATCTAGCATTATTATTTATCAAGCTGTTGTATATGGTATAAAGGAAAAGGTTCTGTATAATAGAACCAAATAAAATTGAAAAGTAATCAATGAAGAAATAATAAAAATAATAATATAATAATAAAAAGATATAAGAAAAAAAATAGATGCGTAAATGAAATCAAGGGGTGTGAAAGGGGAACGAAAAGAGAACGACACATCTTCTTTTTCCTTCGTTGCATTTTGTAAATTTTTAGCACTTATTTAGGAAACCAGTTATTCTGGTGTTTGGGTTACTAAAATGGTTAATGATTAATCTAACCTCAGTCCTGCCACTCACGTAGATCTTTTTCGGCACATGAAAAAAAAAGCTGGTCTATTCTTTTGTCAACCAATTAACTCCTTGCTTTATATTATTAGGACTTTCCCACTTTTTTGTGTTCTTTAGGTCATCATTATCGTCACCATCGTCACCAATGATGGTCACAGTAATTATTTTGGCGGCGCAATAAAAAAAAAAGGATGAACTGCTCCAGTTCAAGCAACCTTATAGATATAACATGTACACGCGGCACCTATTTCCACACTATTATGGTTTGCTAATCCAAAACTCACTTGTATATATATGCCTTTATTCACTTTTTTTTTTACTTTTTATTTAACACTATTCAGACATAAGTGTAGCTATTTTAAACTCATACCGCAAAAATAAAGATTACTTATATAGGTATGTCAGATAAAATACAAGCTGGGAGAGTATTTTACCAAAAAAAAACAGGCCCAAAAAACAGTCTTTTTTTTTTTGGCGAGGACAGAAATAACAAAACAAAAAATTTGGATGGCCACAAAATAATAAAATAACAAAAAATAACACACCAAGCTAAAATAGGAAAATATATCTGGGTTTTAATATCGGCTTAAGCAATTTCGTTTCCATGGCACTCGAAACACGACGAGTGTAGTTATTGTATAATGAGGGAGGTGGATTTTGATTCAAAAAAAAAAAAAAAAAGTGATGGGAGAATAAAAATCAATCGGTGGTTCGGCGTTTATAAAAAGAGGTCTTCTCTTGCTTGAAATTTGATTTCCCCCTTCTCTTTTCTTTTTTTTTAATTCTCTCTTCTTTCTTTATTTCTTATTAACCTTGCCCACATTTTTTTGATCGACTACTCTTTTCCAGTTTTTTTTTTAATTCTTATTTTGTGTAATTTGTTACCATGGCATTTCAAATTAATAATAACATTAATGGTAATATATCTTTATATGTATTATATATGCGCGGTTAGATAGAAAGAGAGAAAGAGGGGAGTATGAATTAGCGCATTGACAATGTCATTAAAATTTTTATTTTTCTTTATTATTGTAGAAAACTTGGTGTTAAATAATGCATGTAAACGAGGAAGAATGGATGAAGACGAAGATGATTATGGTACTAATTCTATCACAACAACAACAACGTCAATGGAAGAGGTAAATAATATTAGTTTTATACATATGTCTTATTTATTTTTGAGGTAAAAAAAAATAGAATAGTATGCTAAAATAAAAATTGATAATAATAGGGCATTAAACGATTACAAAATGAACAACAACATCAAAAAATGCAAAATGATCTTACAGCTCAAGACCAACCCAATTTACCATCAATCACATATGCATCTGCAGATTATAGACCACCTCCACGACTAGATGCTCTTTGGCTTCAAGCCCCACCATCGGCAGTACCAGCAACAACAAATAATACTATGGATGAAGATCTTACTGACGAAGATGATGTACAGTCAATTTTGACACCGTCGACATCATTGCAACATCCATCCAAATCACAACATTACATTAACAATAATCCATTTTCTGGATATGGGTTGTCTAATACTCATTCAATGTAGATGTATATAAATATTATGCTGCACTTTCTTTTTTTTTTGATTTTTTTTTCCATTCAATTTTTCTTTTTTTGTTCTTCGTTCAATTTCTTTCTTTGTATATAACACACGTTCAACAGCAATCACGCAGAATTAACAACAATAAAAAAAACAATATCTCTAAGCTGGGTTTTAATCTGTTCCAACATTTTTTTTCTTTCTGTCTCAATCTCTTCCCGTTTTGTATTTAGTCATTTCTTTCTTTTCCTTTATAAACCCGTTTTCTTTTTTTTTAAAAAAATATATATATTAATTATATTACATAAACTACATTTTTTACGATAACATAAAAGAGTACTAGAAAAACAACAACAACAAAGTAAAGGTCTCTTTGTTGGAACTATGCTTCTCATATATACTTTAGTGCTTGTCTCACTTCTTTTACTCGCTGAGCCACCTGTGCCCCTGCAAGCAAAGGTGGAGGCTGCAGAGAAGCTCATTCCGTTTGACGATGGCAACATTAAATATTTTGGTCGATGGAAATTAACCGAACATGACATGCGTAGCAACTGGCCTGGTGCTTATTTCAAAACAAACGTTAATGGTAACCGTATTAAACTGAGGTTAAACCAACCAACGCATATCTATGTTCAATTGGACCAAGGACCTGTCCGTCAACTTGTCGCCAAATACACGGGTCAATGGCCCATTCAAATCGATGTAGCACCTCCCGATCTTTCTGAAGGTAGACATCAACTTCTTGTAGCGGCGGCCACCAATGCATCAATATGTCTTGAATCACTTGTCTTGGATTTAGCTGGTGATACAACACCCCCAGCTAATGTATCCCCACAACTTGTCGAATTCATTGGACACGACTTGGCACTTGGTGTTGGTACCACACAATCATTGTTTACTGGATTTCCATGGATAGTATCAAATATGATTGGAACAGAACATGTTCAAATTGCTTATAGTCATGCGCGATTAATGAATGATACGGGTGTGTTGGGTATGGAGTCTCGTTACTTTGATTGGTCACCCTATGATTTCTTGAACGATGATGAATGGGATTTTAGTAGTTATGAGCCAGCGGTTATCGTTATTTTACTCGGTCAAAATGATTACAAAGAAAACGAATATACGGATACTCTTCTGACCTTTTTGAAACGTATTCGTTCACATTTACGTTATACGTCTATACTTATTTTATCGGAACCGCTCGGTGATTTGGTTCGTCAATCACAAGATGCAGTCTATCAGCTGAATGACCAAGGCGATCAGGATGTTTTTTTTGTGGATACAACTGGTTGGGTTCAGTATGGATCAACCGCATTTGTTGACTCTGTAAGTTAGTTTTTTTTTTTTTTCCTTTTGTTGTTGTTCTTATAGAATGTTTATAAATAGATACACATATCGTCATCATACCTCACTATGTCGATTTCTTCTCAACCCCCTCCCCAGAAAAATAAATAAAAGAAAAAAATTCTCAATCTTATGTTATTATTCGTGAACGACAAAAATATACATTTATAATCTCCCCTTAATGATATCAATTTTTTTTTTTTTTTTTACATATTTTTATACTTTTTAATATTAATATTACATATTAGATGCACTTGAATGATGTAGGTCAAGATCGTTTGGCGCGTAAATTAGCACCATTATTAACAGCACGTTTGTCAATACCTCGACAACCATTACCTGGGCCATCACCAAATCCAAGTCTTCCACACGATTGGCAGACAATGGATGTAGGTGAAGAAGATGCTATTGGACTACCTGGTTCTGTATCATTTGATTCACCACATACATTTACATTATGGGGTTCAGGGATCGATATTGGTAATAGCAAAGATGCATTCCGTTTTGTGTATCAAGGATTATCTGCCGATGGTGTTATTGAAGCTACAATTGTCTCCCACTCCGCATTTGCTTCATGTGCCAAGGCGGGTATAATGATGCGGGAGCACTTGGCGCTCGGTTCCCCGCACGTCATGATCGGAATATCACCCGCCAATGGTATATTTGTTCATACCAGAACTACTAATTTAAATGAAACTCGTTTGGTCAAAAAATTACGTGCTTCTCCACCTTATAGGTTCCGTTTGGTTCGGAAAGGATCGAATTTTCTTGCCCAAGCAAGTCATGATGATGGTACTGAAAAAGGGGGAGGAGATAACCCTGACAATAAAAATGGTGATCAACAACAAGAACCACCATCACCACCCTCATCCGCTGAATGGCAAACAGTAGCCAACATGACCGATTTATTTTTTGCAAGAGATATTTATATTGGCTTAGCAGTGACAAGTTGTGACCCAACAGTGGTCAGCGTAGCAAAGTTTGCCGATATTTCTCTTAGTGGTGGTGTTGGTAATGGATTTTATTCTACTATTGTACAAGAACAGACACAACAACATCCACGTTTGATTTATCAAGAATAAGAAATGCTATTTTTTTTTTCTGTACACTTTTTATACCATAATCATACAAACAAATTTTTAGTATATTCCCCCTCACATCACATCACATCTTTTCTTTTTTTTTCTTATAATCATTTAATGCAAAAAAAAAAAAAATAACTTGTATATCTTTTTTTTTCTTCTCTCTCTCGATTCAAAATTGTAATATAAATCTTCATTATTTTTTTTTTCACAGAAAAACTATACGCCTTTTTTTTTTTGGCTTGGACTTTTGGTGAGCATTATTATTATTGTTTTTACGGGGTGATATTAAACTATTTATAATTCCCGTGACATATAAGGCCCAATTATTTTGTTCTTTTTTTTTACTCTCTTAAAATAAAAAAAAGGATTATAATATAATACAGTTGTCTTTTTTTTCCCAGGACAATCATTATAACAACAAAGAAAATATAAACATGTTAATTAAATGGATAATTATGGTTATAAAATAATAATACTGAAAAATAAAAAGGGAGAGAAAAGTTGTTTATTAATATGTCATTGATAGGACGTGGAGAGTGCAAAAGAAAAAAGTTTAAAAAAAATGGTGGGAAAAATGAGATATGCATGCAGATGAAATAAACAAAGAAATATGAATGCTAAAAGAAGAAATTATGTATAAAGTGTGTGCTATAATTAAGATTGAAATCGTACATATATATATATACATATATGATTTTTTTTGAGGGGGGTGGTATATTGAGAGAGTAGAGTTATATGTACGTTTGTGTTATATGCCTCATTTTTCTTTTGTTCATTACTACACTGAAAGTTTGACAAAAAAAAGCCATCTCAATGAAAAAAAATAGACAAATAAGAATGGAAAAAAGAGTGAAGAAATAGATAAATAAATATTTGACTTATCCAAGAGATAAAGTATCATCAGCTTCTAACTCATCATCACCTTCATTTTCTGAAGAATAATAAGTGGTAGTAGACGCTGGTGATGGTTCATCCACAATTTGTTGTTGTTGTTGTTGTTGTTGTGCCTTGGTTGCTGGTCGGTGTGCCCATTCAACAAGCCCAACTGGATCAGAAACTGTCAGGTCATAATTCAAAAAATGCAAAAATTCAATCTCCATTCGTAAAGCTTGTAATGCACGTTGATTCTTGGATACATCATTTTCTTGTTGTTGTTGTTGTTGTTGATTTTTTTCTGGTTGTGAACATTGTGATTTAGGTGAAGCTGGAGGTGATACCATAGATGATACCATTGGTGAAGGTGATTTTTTCAAAGTCGATCTTTCTGTTGAAAGTCGACTATAAATATGTGCATCTAGAGAAGATCGTCTTTGACGTTCTTCTTCCTCTTCTTCTTCTTTTTGTTCTTGTTCCTCAGTCACATCAATAATAAGCCGAAGATTGGCATGAATAAACTTAATAGCCATCATATAAGCAACAACTATTAATCGATGACTACATCCCATAGCCCCACGGATATTGTTATATTTCTATCGTACATACCCAAAAATAAAATAAAAAGTGAGAAATTGGAATAGGACAATTTCTATATGTAATAACTACATATAAATATAATTACCTTTTTTAATCGATCAATATAACGCATAGCAACAAGTAAGGCCACAATAGGACAAACTGTCGGAAGAGCGGCTGGATTACGGCAAGATTGTCTGAGTGCTTCATCCAAATTGATAGTGGTATCAATTTGAGTTGTGTCAACTAAATGATTCATGACGTCGATAAGTTCTGTCACTTTTGCTTCTGTCGGATCCACTTCCCATGACTGTACCACAAACGTCGAAAGATGACCTTTTTTTTTAAAAAAAAAAAAATAATAATAAAAAAGTTTAGCCTCAAAATAAACCTTCTAGATTTTCCCACTATTATTATAACCTAAAATAGTCATAAGTTTTTTTTTATCCAACTTAAAATGACAACTTACGAAGACATTCCGGGCTGAGCCGTTCGCGACGATTTATTTGGATGGCGCGCAAAAACATACATGCTTGTTTATAGTTAGGTGCATATGCTTGTTTTGTACTTGTAAGATCGAATGCTTTAGTTATGGCAGATGGATGAGTTGTTGTATTAGCAGGAAGAGTGGTAGTTTTGATATTATCTTTTTGAGTATTTTGTCGGATAGATCGAGGCGGGATTGTATAAGGTGTTCGTATTTCGAAAACATCGTATAACTGACCATTTGTTGCATTTTTAATACGATGTGTATATAATTTAACTCTTGTTTTCATGATGAAAATAAAAAAAAAAAAGTTGAGAAGATTTGAAAAGTAAAATAAAAAAAGTTAAAAATAAAAAAAAAAAGAAAGAGAAAAGAAGAATAAGCTGACTATTATATATAAGCTGAAGGGAAAAAGAAATGGTCTTTATATCGTAATAACGGTTTAAATAATAAGCCGTTTATATAATTTCCCTTTTTTGCATTGATGATTTGAACCCATCCTAAATCTGAAATAAATAATAATTAATCCCAGTATCCCGGTTAATCAGAAGGACCGGGTGGTACAAATCATAATATCGGTCCCGATAATCCCGTTATTCTTTCTTTTTAATTCCTCCTTCCCCCTTCAACCCCCCCCCAAACTCCACTTTTTATTTTTAATCCATCGTATCATTTTTTGTAAGGAGTCCAATATTGGATAAAATTCATTTTTCATCCTTTTCACGCCACTTGTTTATATTATAAACAAAAAAAAAGTAAAAAAGAAAGGAGGGGAACAAGTGGAGAAGGTGATACTCGCATATCTGTTTATGCAATATTATGAAAGGATAATAAAAATTGATTCACCTAAATCCGTCGTGCAGGAATGTTCGTTTGTGTCAATTTTTTGAATCACCTGTTTATTTCAATTTATTGTGTTGAATCATTTAAGAATTGTATAGAAATTTTAAAAGACCAATAAATAATACTATTTACTTTTGAACAGTAATAAATTTATTTACTTAGTAACGTATTATCTAAATCGATATATAATAAAGATATAAAGGCATATATGTGGATTTTCAAGAGGGGTTCAATACGAGAAGGAAAAAAAAAGAGCTTGAATTAATATCCGTATTGTGTATTTTATCAGTTGATCTACCTTGTCTACTTAACCTCTGCCCACTTTTTTTTTTTAGTAAATCTTTTAGTTTTGAATATATTTTGTCAATATAAAACCGGAACAAATACATTATAAATCCGCTCTGCTTTATTTTGTCATATTATTATTATTATTTTTACCAAGTCATAATAATATAATAACTGATTCTTTTTATCTAAAACAAGAAAGTCTATGTAATTATAAGAAAAAAGTTCTCCTGATCTTGTACTACTTTAAATTCATTGGCTTCATTCTTCTTTTCCTCTCATCCCAACAAAGTAAAAGTAGCTAACACATGATTTTGGAATTATTATTTTTTTCGGTAAAAAAAAAAAGACGTGTTGAATTTACTTTTCTCATCTAATCAACGAAATACCAAATTGGAATAAATATTCTCTTTTGTCCTAGTCATACACACACTTTTCTGATGCTTGTTGTCGAGGTTATAAGGTTTTTTGGTGACTTCGCTCACGACCTGTCAGTGAGTACAAAAAAAAAAAAAAAAACTCAGCTGTTGAATGACCCAGTTTCAACTATTGTATGTGAAAAATAGAAAAAAACAACAATAAGAGTTACATTGATACATTTAAGTGGTTTATTGTTTTTGTTGGGTCAAACAATATGTTGAATCACGTGAGGAAACTGAGGAAACACATCAGTGATGACATAAAAAGCTCTTATTAGTTACCCCTACTTTTTTCAAAAAATGATTTATTAACACCAATAACAACTCTTTGTTTAATATGCATAACACGTAACTTATCAACGTTTATGAAAAGGCGTTAAAAATTCTTACAAAAGAATATAATGAGAGAAAACTTTTGAAGATTACTGGGTTGAAAAAAAAAAACCAAACGTCTTACGATTGCTTGACATTGATACTGCGAATGGTGCTGAACAAACTCAAACACACGCAACTAGAAAATCAATCGTTTAAAGAGTTTTGCACACTTTACTAATGCTTCGATGAGAACAAACATCTCATCATTTAGTACTGACTTGACTGATCCAATGGATTCCATTTCAGCGACGAGTGTTAAGCTTTCCGCCTTAGAAAACCGAATCGCTGAGGAGTTGGAGGCTGGTGGTGCCAAGTTCGCGGAGAAGTATGGTAGACGAATCGAATCGTTAGAGTCGATGAACTACCGTTACTTCGTAAGAGCACTAGAGTGTGCATCGGATATGGCGCATATCTATTTAAAGACTTTAAAAATCAAGGTATTTTTCTATATAGTAATATAGTAGTAAATGTACGGATAGAGCAATGTTTGTTGTATATCAATTGGGTGACACGAACAGGATGAAAAAAAAAAGAAAAATGTAATAATAACATTTTACTTTACATTGTTACTAATACATATTAGTTGTATTGGTTTTAGACCGGAAAGATCTTAAGAGAGATCTCAAGCAAGCTGGAAATACCATTCCACACGAAAAATACTGTAGTATTACTGCGCTTTTGTAAGTAGTTATTGAAATAAGTAAATGATTAAAAAGTAATTTAAACTAATAAAATCCAAAGTATGTTATTTAGCAACTGGGCAAACCAGACTGGAATCCTCTGGAAGCCGCTTTACGTGAACCCGCAGCAACAGCAACCAACAACTCACCTCCTTATACCACCTCACCCAATTCTTCTTCAAACACAACCAAGAATTTGAGTATTGAAGACAAAAAAAATATAAGAACTGCCTACTCGACTTTAAAAGGTCCAAAGTGGACGTTAAAATGTAGTGGAAAAATTGTCGAGGATTGTATGCAGCTCGTAGCTGAGCAAGGAAGTTGTGAACAGTAAGTGTAATTCAACGCGTTATGAAATGCGCTGTATAAAGAACAAATTGATAACTAAGTATCACTGGTACCTTCTTCATAGTCCCGTTCACTCTATGATTTTGGATCCAATGAGTCCTTGATGACGAAAACAAGTGTGCTAGTCTCCCAATGGATTCCCAAGTTTAGCGAAACACCCAAAGCTCCCGAGAGTTAGAGAGTGTTGACTCTGAATTTAGATTTTACTAGATTTAGCGGTTCATTTGGAGACTCCGTTGGGGCAATGAATCTCCAAATCGGTTCTCCTAATCTAGGAAATTTAATTTTTGGGAAATCCGGGCATACTCTAATATGCCCGAAATCCTAGATCTTCCAAGTGATATGGAAGAGTTTATCAAAGGTTTTGAAGGCATGGTCAGTATCAGCAATTTTATTTTTTATTACTCTTCATTAATTATCCTATTCATTAACGATCCATTTAATCTTCTTGTTTAGATTGATTTGGACCAAATATACGAACATGCATCAACACATCATTTCCACCCAAAAAAAAAACCCAATGTTGTTTTGGATGCAGCAATCAATCATACAAGCACTCAACTTGTTATTTAATGAATATCTTGACAAATCGCGAACTGAGACTGATTTGATAAGAAGAGTGTGGACATTTCTTGATACGGTTTATGACTCATCGAAGGAAGTGGTTGTTAATAGGTAATGTGTCGGTACCAAATTTTTTGAATGTAAATTATATGACATCAAGGAAGAAATACATGTACTAATTACAATTGTAGTGGGGAACGTGCAAGACGACGTCTGAAGGTGACAATAAAGATAGAGTGCTTAGAGCATTGGAGATAACAAATCGAAAAAAAGTTGGTACAAAAGTAGATTTACTGTATTCGACTCAGCTATTTGAAGTTGGAGCAATGGAAGCAGGTGCTAGTAGTGACAGGAGCAGCACAAAAAATATAACGGAGTTAGGTTTAAAATGCCCAAAGACTTTAAAGGCACAGTTGGTTGAAATGGAACGGACGAATCCCGACCAAATCAATAGTGTTAAGAGCTGTGGTTTTGTTATATCTGGTAAGCTATGAAATGTATATTTAACAAACGGCGTTAACTTATAATAGTATTTTAACTAATGAATTATTAGGTCTATACTTACAGTTTGTCATTGCTGATTGTCCAGGAGGACATGTATGCCGCGTGACCAAACTTCCAGATTATTATTGAGAAGGTTACTATAGCTATTAGTCTGAAGTATATTGGGCTTAGCCATGACACCGTATCCTGTTTCTGCTAGGTCATTTGCCTCGAAGTTTTCAGCTTTGTTACATGCTGCTTGGTATTCAAGTCAAGTTATGCATAATACAAAAAAGCTAGTTGAAACAGAAACTGTATATAAAAAACCTTCTTTCTCGACCATCATCGAACCTCGCCTTAATCCTTGCTTCCACCACGCCGCGTCAAACTCAACCCCCAAAAAAAGAAAACGCGGCAATGGAAAACCTACAACACCCTCAACAAAATCAACTAAATCGTCATCATCATCATCATCATCATCATCATCATCATCATCATCATCATCATCATCATCATCATCATCATCATCATCATAATCTCTTACATCAATAATCTCCTCCTTTGTATTCCTTAACTTTTATATGCCCCAATGCCTTTTTAGATTTATTCCTTGCTGATTATTTTTATACAATAGTTGTATATTCCAAAAAAAAAAAAATAAAAAATAAAAAAACAAAAAAGAGAATCAATATAGGGAGAAAAGAAATTAAATATGGTAGGATGTAAAAAAGAACGGGGATCAGAGAGATCTAGAGATAATACAAATGTAAATTGAGTTAATATTCAATGGTGTCGATTGCTGTTGTAGGAATAATATCCATAGCTTCTCTCGGTGCTGGTTCGTCCGTGATTTCCATATCATAATTGTATTCCAAAAAATATTTTACATATCCCATCTACTTCTTTTCATTCTTACCACCACCATTTTCATTTTACACTTGTATATTCTAAAAAATATTTAACAGCACATATCCCATTTTGACTTCTTTTCACTTTTCCTTCCCTCCATTTCTATATCATACTTGTATGTCCATTTTTCAATGCGCTACACATAATTGTAACGCTATGAATGGCAAAGCAGACATAGTATAATAACTAGAAAGTGAGCTTATTAAGTGCTAAATAAATAGAAAGAGATATCTGGTCATACCCGCCAACAATACTTTACTTTGGGTTTTAGTATGTCTTTGTTCAGAGTGATATGTGAGATGGCTGATGTTGAAGAGTTCCATTTAGATAATGTCTAAAAAATTAATCACAGCTTTCCACACAATTTGTCAAGTATCTTCACCAATAACACCTACCATGTCGCTATTTTCTCAAACACCGAGATCTTCAACTACTTTACTTCAAGCAATGCTGAACAAGAAGTAATAGTTTTTAGCGACCAATGGCAACAACAGATAGATGTATTAGCCTTTCGTTCGATGGGTGTTAAATATGATTAAATAAGGTAAGATATAATAGATAATAGAAAAATTTGCTCTTTTGTGAGAATCTATAAGCTTGTATTCAGGTGAATAAAAAGGATGATTTATTATTGTTTTTTAATCGAATTCAACTTTATACAGTATTTATCATTTTTTTTTATATATATAGTCTCCTCTTTATTCTATGATGATAGACTTAAACGTTGTTAAAGTTTTTTTTTTATATAATGTGTTTGATCAAAATACGTTTAAAGATTATATTCAATTATAAAATTTTTATAATCATCATTATCGTTAATAATATTATCACTACTATTATGGTTGGCATTGTTAAATGGATACATAATTACCCGTGTTCTTATATCACGTGTCTGAAAAAAATTGAGAGATGTGGTTGGGGGGTGTCACACACAACTTCGTCCTTCAACAGGAGGCTGAGAGCAAAATAAAAACCGGGAGAACCACAACGAAAAAAGAGTGTTCTAAATTATTCTTTTTTTCTAAAAAAAAAAAAAAAAAAAAAAAAAAAACTATACTTGCTACTTCTTTTTACATGGACTAATGTAGACCATTCAGACATGAAAAATAAAAATAAAAAGTGAAAAAACGAGCTGTCAAATATTCTTTGGCACCCCCTATCTATCATTGATACGGATCAAATGCCTTGGGAATGTTGTGGTTGCTACGAAACAAAACAAAAAGTGCTACGTACGAACTAATAAGTATTTTTTTACACATTATTGTGTTGCCACGTGGTTGGGAAATAATATACATCCCTATCTCTCTCTCCCTTTGTAGGAAATCGCAAAAAACAATACTGCAAAAAAAAAAAAAAAAAAACTCAAGAATGCATTTTTTTGGGTTTCTCCTTTTTCTTGTACCTCCTTTTGGTGCGCTACTACTGTTATGTGAGAAATTCATTGGTTGCTATATGTAATTTGCTGCTTTAATTGATTCTAAGGTTACGTACGCATAAAAATTTCCATTTATGCATATTATTGAATGCAGCAACACGGCGAGCGGATCGGTATACATTTTCCCCGATGCCGCTCGGTTTGCTATTATTATTAAAGTAGTGAATGACAAACCAAAATCCTACCATAAACATGTTGAAGGATTATTATAGTAATAGTTTAATATATCCGCTTCGTTCAAAAAAGAATAAAAAAAAGGAATAAGTTCTGAGTTTATTTTACAAGATGATGTTTAGGAGATATTTTGTCAAGATTGAGGAATGGATGACATTTTCTTTGTCTTGGCATCTTCGGTATCTGTCAATCTTTTTTTACATGTCGGGGCTGATTATTGAAGTTCTTCTATTTTTGCATAGTTCTACACAAATATATATGAGTTAGTATTTATTCAAAATTTTGTACATTTTTATTATGAATCAAATGCCCTAATTATATTATCACCCGAATTTACAAAATTGAAAAGGGCTTTGGTAGAAAAGTTGATAGTTAGGTAGAATGGGAGATAACGAAAAAAAAAGGATGGGATAAAAGCATAACAATAGTTAATTGGAAACAAAAAAAAAAATGAACATTATTATTGCTGTAAGTGACTATATTATTCATTATTGTTTTTCTCTTCTTTAACAAAATTTTCAACTAGAATATAATCTTCCTCATCTTCTGCCCATGTTGGAGTAGACAAGGATTCTTCATCAATGGTGACTCGTTTTGCATTTCCATCTTTTATGTTATTTTCAATAAAACATAAAAAAACATGTTTAATGCTTATTAGCAATCGGGATATGATGATAAATAACTAATAACAGTTGACGACATCATTAGGCAACAATATTGAAATATTATATATATTTACCAAGCGTTGTTCCTACAATCTCCAATTTTTGTTTTAAAATCGGCCAAAGAACCCCGTCTATAATCGATAAAGGAAACTATTTTTAGTGATCAGGTATTACATTAAATGTGCATTATCAATACCATCTTAGTACATCAGAAGCAATAATAATAATAGTAGTACTAAAAGTTATTCTTACCGATAGTATCCATTGCAAGAATATAAACTACATTGACAGGATTTACTCTTCCGATTCGCTAATAAAACAAAATAAATAAATAAATAATCATGATTAATACCAGTAGGAAAATGTCAAACTAAAGTTATTGAAACCAGTAATTTACATGAGCTCGGTCTTCGGCTTGTAACAAGTGTGCTGGATGCCAGTAGAGTTCTGCAAACAGGACTATATTATTATATAGATGAATAATCAATGTTCGTTAGAATACACACACACACACACATATATATATATATATATAATGCTATGTAAACGTAAACGCTGTATTCTTACCTAAATCAGCAGCACTCAAAGTAAGTCCAAATGCGACAGCTATACTCAATATTGCAACTTTTATTTTGGAATTAGGAGATTGATATTCATCACATAATGCTTGTCGTTTCGAATGATTTGTTGTACCATCAATACGTATATAAGGAATCTTTATAATAAGGTTAAGTAAAAAAAAGTCGTTAATATATTGATACCCATCACGTTCATAATTTTTTTTTACCTTTTTCTTGAAAACACATTGTTCAATAGCATTCAACATGACATGATGATACGCAAAAATAATAATTTTTGATTTACTATTGCCTTCAAATAAATGATCAAGATATTCTTGAACTAAGGGCACTTTTTCATTTGCAGTATCTGAGTACTATTTTTTTTTTTTTGATGAATAGTAATATAATAAAATGAATAATAAATTGAAAAAGATAGGTCCAATTGTATAAGGATAAAATTATAAAACTGTCTTTATTACCCATTGTAACATATCGTTTCTACGATCAGTACTATCGATGATATCTTTTTGATCTGTAGTCGTGGACAATTTTTCTTGACTTTGTCGAGTTTCTGGTTGTGGTTCTGTTGTTGTCGTTGCTGTCATTTTATTACGCTTTTTTTCTGAACTTGCCACATCCAAAAGTATCACTTGACGAGTTTTTAAAGGTAGTTGATCTCCAACTTCATCCTTGAGCCGTCTTACCAATACAGTTTTTGTTAAAAGAAAATAAAGCTCTTTTAAACGATGGACACCTAATAATACATAACATAAAATAATATTATTTATATATAATAAATGTTAGTTATATAACATAGAAGCATAACCTATCTCTTTTTTTGTACAAAAATAATAACCCATGTATTCTCTTCCCCAATTATCTGTTCCAGCCGCTCCACCACAATAACGTTCACCAAATTCTTCTCGAGACTTGAAAATATCAGGACGAAGTGCACTAACTTGGCTAAACACTTCAATAGGTCGTGATAGTACAGGTGTACCTGTTAAAAGTAAAGCTCGTTTAGCTTTTTGTAAAACAGGAATAAGAACTTGAGTACGTTTTGCCTATATACATACCAAAAAAAAAAAAGTAAGTAAGTTTACTTTCTTTTCATAGGATTAGCAAAAATAGATTTTAACTTTTCTTACTACTTACTGTTTGATTTTTAATGAAATGAGATTCATCCGCGATTATAATCTTGAAATCTGCATCAATAATATAATCAATGTATTTGGTTGCCAAGTCATAACTAGTTATCCAAAATTTTATAGTATTATTTTTTAATTTGACATTATCTTCATAGTTTGATGTAGTAGAGGAGTTTTTGTCCATTTTGTTTCTTTTCGAAAGGTATCCCATCTCTACTCCTTGAGTAATAACACCAATCTCATCTTCTTGTAAATCAGTCCAACGTAAAAGCTCATTTTCCCACATCCTTCGAATGGAAGATGGACAAATAACAAGGACAGGCCATTCATCCAAGTAGGCATATGAAATGACAATAGACTCTAGAGTTTTTCCTAGACCCATTTCATCACCGAGAAGTATACGACCTCGATTTCGAATACCTTTTTTAACACCTTCACGTTGAAATGGCTTTAGTTCTTTCCAAAGGTCTAAATCTTGTACAATTTCTAAACATTCATTGAATTCTTCTTCTTTGTCATCATCATCATCATCATCATTACTACCATCTTTTTCAGCTTGCTTCTTCACTTCGTCATCATCCTTGTTTTTATTATCACCATCATCATCAAGAACGTGTACAACATTACTAGGTAGCGGATGTATATCAAACAATGTACCAATAATAATAGATGATGATAATGAAAGTATTTCTTGTTGTATAGCTGCTGCTGTGGTGAGGACTTTGATCGCATTTTTATACGCATTTTTAGTTGTTGGAATAACCCATAAATTGTTTTCAAATGTAGCAAATTTTTTCATCAGATCTACTACGTGTTGACCTTTGTTGCTCTTGCCATTATTTCCATACCAAGTCATGGCAATTTGGGAGGACGAATGTACATAAAACTGAACCGATAATTTAGTATTAGCAGAATCAGTAATGGTACCAGGTTGCTGTCCTTCTAAATTCGAAGCTGGAGCAATTAATTGACGAGGAGTTTCGTCATCCCAAAGAAAAAATCCGCAAGAGTTAAATGGACACTACGTGTATTATAATTTTCCCAATTTTAATTATATATATTACAAAATAGAAAAATTTTGTCAGTTAACAAATCCTCTTCAAAACTATCCCTTCCTTGCTTCCTTCTCAGGTCTATAAAATATTTAAACAGATTAGAAGTATTAAAAAAAAAAGAGAGAGAACGTACGTTGTAAAACCATCTACCATGGTTTTTATTGAGTTTCTTAGTAAAAAAATGTCTTGCGGATTTCTTACAACCACATTTAACTAAAGGATTACCGCTAGTAGATTTATTCTTAACAGTACCAGAAAATGAATAATTTGTTAATAATGATTCCTGAGATGCTCGAGGTGTTTCATCATCCCAATTAAAAAATCCACACGCTTTCATTTCACACTATAATAGTAATATATAGCCAATATTATGTTAAAATGTCTCTTTTAGTGCGGAAGGAGCTTTTTTTTATAGATTATTTCTATTGACAACCAAAAAGCAACAAAAAATATATCACGTACCGTATAAAAGTAGCGCCCTTGATTAGGACCAGGTTTTTTCGTTGGGTAATGTACAGCTTGTCTATTACAATAACAAAGGACCATTCTTCTTGATATGTTTGTCGATAATAATCAAAACTGTAATAGTGAAAAAGAAAGACGAAAGAAAGATACGTAAAAAAGAATACATTACGTATATATAATATTGTTTAATTTATATTTCATAGTTAGCATGTTGTACTGTATCTTGTGACTGAAAAATGGCTGTTACTGATGAAATGGAATGATATAATATTAAATAGTAAATAAAAACTGTGTTGCATAATAGTCGTGTAACATTAAAGTAATCACTCAAGAGTCAATCAGGTTTATTTGCTTTGTTTGAATTAAAGGGTATAAATAGGAGGGTCATTGTTTGTGGATGTATTGCCGCTCTTATTTGACTATTTTATCATAATTCAAAAATATTTACAATTTAAATGTACGTAAATCTATTGATTAAATAAATAATCCATATTTTTTTTTTTACTTTAATACTGTAATAGTTAGCAGTAACTATATTATTCTTGACATAACTACATATAAATATCAAGTATATCTAGCTTTATTCCATCTTGTCAGTCATAATTAACAATTAAAATTATAACCTGTTGTAAAAAAAAAATTTCATATAATAATACATACGTATTTATATAGAAAAAAAAATTAATATGACAAAGTATTTTGCGTATAGTATATCTTGTTGTGTAGACAAATAAAAAAAAAGAGAGTGAATAATCAAAAGATAAAAAAGGGTGGAGTGTAATTAAAAGAAGAGGATGTACTATGTGTATATATGAAAAAATAAAGTATTTATCCTTCCATCTTTAATTCAAAGAATTAAAATTCATAACCTTCAACCTTAAATAATTCACCATAATCAAAATATCGAGTTATAAGTGATTGTACAGGTCTTGGAAGGTTCATGGATGTTAAAATGTTTTGCATCTTGGAAAGACCTTCTTTACGAATTAATTTATTCAAATTACAAGCTATTTCCGTAGGATACTAAAGAATAATAATATGGATATTAGTTTTAATTATAAACAAAAATAGATTAAAGAAGTAATATATAACTTACCACAATTTCATGATACCAGCGTTCATGATATACTGTCAATTTAACAGCAGCAAGTAATGCTTTTTGAACATTACCTTCTTTAGCATAAATTTCCAATAATTTCATCCATGCCTTTGCAGAAAATTTATGATCTAAACATAATTCATAAGATTCTCTTGCTTCATTCTAATTAAATAATCATTAATATCATTCTTTTTATTTTCTTTATCCAAGCTATTAATTGTCTTTATATTATTTTTTACCTCATGCCAAAGTCTTAATGCAAGATCACCTAAAAGTTCCCATTCGGTACCTGTCTTTCGATAAGGCATTTGTTGTGAACGATAATGTGCTGCTTCAGTTCTCCAAAAAGTATATACTCTTAAATCTTCATACAAAACCATAAAAAGATTATCCAACCATCTTTCACAAAGACGTTTGTTACCAAATGAAAAGCTTGCATCTTTATCAGTACTTGCAGGTTCTTTTCCATCCTAGTTTTTTTTATTTTATTTTAGTTATTAACAAGACTCTCGTTTATTATTATTATTATTATTTACCTTTGATTCTTCAGCAGCTTGTTGTGGACGTTCCAAAGAAGGTTCATCCATTTTTGGTAAATCTGTTGTTGATTTTGATTCATCATTCAAATCCACATTTTCCATCTTTTCAGATACTTCGGCTTCTTCATCGTCTTTTTTATTATTTTGTTCTTCATCTTTATCTTCTTCCTTCTTTTCAGATGTTTCTTCTTCAGTCTCCTGTTGCTTTTCTTCTTTTTCTGTCTGTTCAACAGTATTTGCTTCTGTTGTTGTTTGTACAGAAGGTGTAGATGAATCTTTTGGTGTCTTTAAACTTTGATGTGAAAAACTTGTTTTACGTTCTTCTTCTTTGGCTTTTAAAATACGATATTCTTCTTCCATAACAAATACACCTGATCTACATTTCAACAAATCATCCCAACCAATTCTGGCAGCTAATCGAGTAAGTAATGAATATGCCTTTGCAAAAGTACCATGTAATGCAGGTGCTGGTAAACGTAACAAGTTGGGATCAGGCTAAATAAATAAAAAAAAAAACAAATTAGATTAAAATGAAATCCCTTATTGCCCTTCCACTGAGAAAAATAAAAATGGTAATAAGCTTTTTTTTTTTTTACCTCGCCTTCTCTACCAACAGCATCATCTTCCATAATTCCTGATTTTACAATATCTTGTTTAATAGGTAAATGAGTTTTTTGAGGTGCAGGCATTCTATGCATATCACGTTCACTATATGTAAACATGGGACATGAATTCAATGTCAAAAGAGCCTATGAACCCCCCCGTTAGATACTAAATCTACATATATGAATAACTATTTTGAATAATAACAAAAAAGATACATTACATTTTTATAGTCACCAATGTCAATATACACTAAATATTTTTGTTTTACAATTAATAACAATAATAAACATGATTAGAAAATATAAACTCAAGATAAAAATTATAAAAAAGTAAAAATTACACACCATCAGTTAACTTGGCCCATGTAAGAAATTCAGAAGGAGTAGTATTTACTGCATATTTTGCTAATTGTAAAGCCATATCATATTCACCCTAACAAATATATATATATATATATTAATCATCCTTATTTTTACATTTGTAATAATAATAATAATAAAATAGTTATTTTAAATTACCTTACTACGTAAGAAATCAACTTGAACATGAAGAAGTGGATAACTTAAAGAAGCTAATTTAAGATCTTCATATAAAACTTTCACTGCTTTGGTTTCTTCATTAGCACCAATATAAGATTCAGCAAGTAAAGCACCTACTTCTGGATCTTTCTTTTGAAGTTTTTGAAATAATTCAATTGCGGGTCCATAACGGAAACTATCACCAAAGTATTTCATAACACCAGCAGTTAAATGATTATGAACTGAAGTTGCTACTTGAATTTCAGGTTTACTACCAAGTTGCCAACCTTAAAGAAATATATATTCACCCATCCCATTCCATATAATATTTTTAGTATATTTTTTTTTATAATAATAATCCACTCCCCCCCCCCACTTTCTCATCTTAAATTCTATTTTCTTTGTATGTATACCTTTCCAATACAATGCTTCAACAGCTTCAAGGAACTTGGCTTCAGCATGTAAACTAGTGATTGGATCGATTTTACGATAACCAGCTAATCGATAATAACTATCATCTGAATAAAGAATTGCACGAAGAACTGCGGATAAATAGGTTTCTTGCCAAATAGCTTGTGTTACTTCATGTCTATTATTTATTTATAAATGAATGATGATTGGATTAAGTATATAATAATTACACTATTAAATATATATATAATAGATAATCACCTTTCACCACGCACATCTACAAAATAATATTCGACACCACCTGGAATCTTAACTTCGACACGAACATCCACACGAGAGAAAGCATTAAAACAACTATTTTATTTTACTATCATTAGTTTATTGTATCATTCTTCCCCTTTCTCTCTCTTCTCTCTCTCTTTTTCCATCCTTTTTCATTTTCATTTTCCCATTTTATTTTAATCAAAATAACGATAATAGTAATAATAATAATAATAATAATCAATTTAATCATACCAATAAATTCCAGAACGAATTCTCCATGCATTTGATTTCGAAAACCATGACTGTGTATCATCCTATATATATGTTATTGTTATTGTTGTCAATTATTATATATTTATATATGTATGTAGGTATATGTTTCACGAGGTTTATTTTATATTATTAATAATACCATAGAATATGTTAAAGAGTTTAAATAAGCTGCAAGGGTAGCTGATGACGAAGCGTCGACACCAGAAACATAATGGTAACTTCCCAACTAATATTTTTTTTTATAAATGAGAATATAAAGTTAGTTGAATGGGGGCAGGTTTCTGTTTAATGGTCGGGGGAAACAAAAAAAAAAGTAAGATTGAATTGTTATATACCTCTCGTACACCGGGCTTTGCGTTTGTCTTGATGATATGACAAAGGTCAGGGGGACCTAGTTCACGAAATGTACCTAATAAATTATATGGTTAATAAATGAGATGATGTTAAAAAAAAGTTTCAGGTACAATACGCGTGATTCCAAAAGACACGTTAATATGTATATATATATTTCTTTCAAAAAACCTAAAGGGGGTTTCCTTTAAAAGACGCGTATTATTATTCTTTTTCTTTTTTACCTAAAGCATCTGTTCTGGCAATAATACTCTCACCAAGCTCTGTTTCAAAGAACTCGGGAATATCTCTGAGCATTTCACCCATGGTTAAAATAATAATAATATATATATATTATATATACAGGTTAAAGAGAACTAGGAAATAGAAAAAGAAGAAATTAGGCTGTGCTTTTTTTTTTTTTTTTGCCAAGTAAATTGTGTGTGTGTGGGTTCAGCTGGCGGAGCTTTTTATTTCATTGAGGAACAAAACTTATTGTGAGAATTTGTGTAACCTTGCAAAATCGGCGGCCTACAATGATGCCCAGGGAATTTTTTAGCCAATAAAAATGCTATATTAGTGGAGTTAATTAAATGCTTTTTTCATTGTTGTGTGAAAGAAATAGTTAGCAGTTAAATGTGAACCATTATCATGCTACGTTGTATGGGATATATGGAGATTTGTATCCATGTGTAACATTTTGACTGTTGTTTTTGCTATAGGAAGGGTCATATCCATGCTGCATTATATTTGACTGTTTTTTTTTTTGTTTTGTTTCTTTCTTTTTTACTTTTTTAGATATAATAAAAATGGGAAAAGCTATGAAGTCTGCTCGTTCTGTAAAGAACCCTCTTAATAAATATTTTCTCGCTACCCCACACACTACATCACATAACGAAGACAATGATCGCGTTCAACATTCCCATGTAAATGTAAATGACAATAAGCAGGTACTAAACTAAAGTTTACCTGGTTATTTTAAAATATTTATCAGGTGAATAAAATCATTAACAATACTATATAATAGCATTCGGAACAAGTTATTCTTAATGAAAGTGTTGGTGATATAATGCTTGAAATTGAAAACACTAGTTTGGGAACTTTATAGGACGAGCAGGTTGGACAACAAGAACAGCAGCAACAACTTAATGATAATACTGGTAGTGATAGTTCTTCATCAAATCACCAACAAAACAACAACCAACAAGAAGAACCAGATGGCACTCCCTTTAGCGTTGTTTGAGATTATTTATCAAAGATAAAAAAAAGAAGATCACAAAAAATAAAATCATGTTGTATAACGAACATAAATGCTGGATAGAGTCAGAATCACTATACTTTTGCTTCCGTGGTCGTCAGAAATTTGATCCAGCTTTACTTTATCGTCCACGTATATTTGTATGGACTCCAGATAAACTTTTTGCCAAGCTCCAAATTGTGGAGGTAAACTTCACAGTGATGGTTTTAATTGTGATCCTATTGTGCCCCGAATTGTGGATATTGGTAGGTAATAATATTATAAAGACCCGCAGACTATTAATATATCAAAGTAACGAGGCATTTTATTAAATATGGATAAATTATGTATATAGCTGCTTTTACATACTTTCTCGATGTTATAGATGCTACAAATATATGTAGAAAGACCATTAATGGTCATGATAGTGAGCTTATGGATAGTCTACCCTATCACATTCAATCAATATTCCCAGCTATATTAACTCATCGAGGTGGTATTTCAAGACAACTTGCTGATTGGCTTCGACCTTGGTTTCAAAATGCTATGGGACCGGAACGTCTACATGATCTACTTCAAGAACTTCATCACCTTCGTTATATAGTTCGTCTCTAACTTACATATTTAACTTCAATTGATTATCAACAACAACACGCTCCACAATTCTCTTTCTTTGGAGGAAGTGGGGTAAGTCAAAGTTATCCACTTTTTTCAAATTTTGATGATCCGCTAGCATACGCTGGTTATGTTCCATCAGCTACCTATTTACGTATGATATATACAGCAATTATGGATCAACTTCGATTATTTATGGATAAAGAAATGATGGTGTTGGACGGTGTTGTTTTAAAAGATCACACGTTTAAGATAATCAAGCATAGGGCAAAAATTGGTGGGGAGTCGACATTTTATGCATTATATACTATATGTAACGAATTTAAGAAGATCAGACTTCAACTATTAGTACCAACAAAAAAATTAGCACATTTAAAAACATCATTTGAACAAATGTTGAAGTCATATCATTTATACGGTCATCAAGAACTTCAAATATTTTACACAGACAATATTGCTGGTGATAAGCGATTTTTGCAAGAAACCATTTCTTCGCTAAATCAACCTTTATCTGCTACTACATCATCATCATTATTATCCACAACAACAAACAACACCACCCACAATAATTCGAACTATATATCACTTCTAGTTCACATTTTTCCTCGTTATGTTCGTACAATCAGTGATGTAAACATAGCTATAGAACATATATTAAGTGATATCCAGGATGGTCGGTCGATAACAATCGGTTTTGATACCGAATGGAACTACAGTATAATAAAGTTACAAAGTACATCGGAAAGACAGCTGTCGTTGCAAATTGCGCATAATAAGTTGCTATTGGTTTTTACCTATATTGAATTATGGAGAACTACCCAAGAAGCTGATCAATTTGTTAAAAAGTAACAATCTTATTAAAGTTGAACGTAATGTGGGAAACGACCTTGCAAAGATCAATCGTGATTATCAAGTTAACGCCGATCGAAGACATGTAGTAGAGCTAGGCTCATTCGCAAAAGAGCAAGGTGCTGGTCAACACGGTAGAACCAATTTGTCAAACATTTGTGCTGCTGTATTGGAGTCACCTTTATACAAAGGGGATGATGATAGATTAAGTAATTGGGAAAGTCCGGTTCTAACGCAAGGATGGGGTCGAAGTAGTAATCATGGAATCATCTGGCCCCTTCTCTACTGAATATATTAACCATTCCCTGGAAGATACCCGGAAGCTCATAATCATGACCAGCAACTCCTTACGTAATGGAATCCTGAAGTACCAAAATGCTTCGTTTGAAACCGCTAAAATTTAGCATCTTATGGAATTCAGTATATCTGCGACAAAATTACCTTGACAAAATACAGTCTCTTTAGTGAGTTGTTGGCTACTACGCTGCAGGTAAATGTATTTAACTTTGTAAAATCATTGGTATTTTTACTTATTTATTTTATTCTGTTTTTTAGAATGAATATGACAATCAAAAGGATGTGTTGAAAAAGTTACGTCAAGAGAACAATTTCCTGGGCCATGTTGAGGAGAAGGATACGGTTCGCTATCAATTAGAAAATACGGATATTTGTGAATGAATTTTGTTGTACGTATATTTGTATATATTATTTACTATCGATCAAAACGCTGTATGTTTTTTTTCCTTTTTTATTATTACTTATTGAGCATTCTCTTTAAGTAAATATAATCGCATCATCTACTATAAAATATAAAATCTCTCTCTAAACATATATGTGGCTAGGCACATAAAAAATTCAAATCTCACCTGAAAAAACACGGCACCCATTTGTTGCCAAGAATCATTTCCACCGTTGTTGAAGAACAGATGAGAAAGTTTGCCTTGACTTGTAGTCACGAACAGTAAGTCTTATTATTAGTAGTAGTATTATCTTCTTTTTACACACTTCTCGTGCTTCGCATTTAAAGTGTTCTTTAATGATTAGCTGCTATCTCTCTACTAATAACACAACTACGTAACTATATAATAGTCCTTGCCATTCAATGATAATGGATCCTCAAGATTCAAACTGGGAGAATTATTTCACTGATGAAGAGTTGATTGAGATTGAATGAGAAGGAGAACTGAAGTTTTGTGAACTTCCAGAAAAAATGAATAAATATTTAGAAAATTACAAAAATTTGGTAAATTTCTTATTTTATTGGTTGTACTTAATATATTCGTGTTTACACAAAGGGTTATTTAATTAACTGGAAATAATAATATAGACCAGTCTTGACGACATATGGGCAGAAAACATCAAGCATAAGCTTTCATCCCATTAACATGCGGATATGTACTGGCTTGATTCGTCCGTTGCTCGGGCGGTTGACATTATTTTGAAAAACATCCATAAAAATTATAAAACCGAAGCTGACTTAATGAAGCGTATTTGGCTTTTGATTGATTGCTGTTTTGATGATGGAGGCGTAGATGTTATTTCGTAAGTTTTTGCTTTAAACATAATCTCTATAAAAGCTGGTAAATTGGCTGGATGTGGTTAATTCACCCATTAATGTTTATTTTAGCGGAGAATATGTATCGAAGGCAACAACAGCAAGAATTAACACGGATCGATCCATTGCCGCAGTCAAAGCCATGTCACGACGAAAAATTGGAACAAAAACTGACATGTTGTTCACTACAGAATTTCTTGAGCTTGGTACCTGCGAAGCAGGAAAAGTTACTGACATTAATAACACAAACACAATTTACGAAGCAGGTATGAAAATACCAAAAACCTTGAAAGATATGATAAACCATCATTCTAATTATGAATAAAAATAAAACAAAATATTAAAATGGATTGAATGTTTATATATATTATTAATTAAAGTAATTACAATTGTTCTTCAAGAGCATTATTATTTACTTGCACCTTTGAGGAACAGCTTGTCTGATTTTTTGTTTTGATAGAATTTCAGTTGTACCTATTGAAGTAAGGGATAGCAGTGTTTTTCAGTCTACACTAATTCAAGTCTGTTTATTTTAAAATTTCTGTTTATAATATGTAGAGTCATATAGTAAAATAAAGGGTAGGAAAGGAACCTATGAGCTAGTTGTCAAGTTTACTAATTGTCACTTCCTATTGTACCCTTGACCTAGTGTTGATGATTCTTGTCAATCAATAATAAAAAAAAATATTCTTCTATATACTTAATCCTGGATATATAATTTACCGAGGCGTTCAAAAATTTATAAAATTTCGAACAAAATAAAGTTTTAATGGTTACTAGCGACCCTTCCTCGCTTCGCTCGGATAAATGAGCCCCTTCGCTTCGCTTCGGGTCATTTAGCGGTTCACGTCGCAAAGGGGGGTTCCCCCCCTTTGACCCCCAAAAGGCGCTTCGCGCCTGGTAGCAACGATATTCAAGGCTGTATAATACTTCTTGAAATAAAAAATATATCAGATACCAATAGAAAAAAAAAATGAATTATTGTGTAGATAGTTTGAAAAAAATCATTGGATTAAATATTTATATAAAAAAAATTAAAGTGAGGTATTATAATGTTTTGAAAGTAATAATGGAATAATTTAATAAAAATGTGTTTAAGAGAAAAAATAGATTATAAGGGAATGAAAGATAAGAATATGAAGGTTAGATTTAAATAGTAACTAATATGTACAGCTTATTGCTATTCTGGTTAAAAATAAAAATTCAGGTGCGTCAATTTTGAAGAAAGGTAGGTGAAAGGCGCGCCAAAGCATAAACAAAATAGTTCAAGATATTCATGATCATTAACAATATATTTAACGTATTGTGTCAATTGAACATATAGTTTCTTCTCTCTATTTCTACCCATAAAGTATACTCAAAAATTGTTTAAACAAAAAAAAAGAACGCTAATAAAAAAGAATATTGTAACTATACAAAGGAGCCAATAACAAAGGAGCGAAACGGTATGGCATACGTAGATAAAAAAAAAGTAGTACTAAATGTGGGCATATATCAATAATAATATATTATGTTTGTTTCACAAAAAAAAAAACTACAAGGAAACGACATATAAATTATAATATAGAGTGGATTGGGTTATAAGAGTAGCCAACAAGAATAATCATAGGATAAACGAACGATTTGTATCATACAAATGACAAATTAGTTCCAAGCTAAAAAAACAACAGCAGTAAGTACAGTGAATGGGTAATAAGTAATATTGGTAGCTGCTATGGTTACAATGTCAATATAACATTTAATTCACCATGGTGATTATTATATTAAAAAAAAAACCTCAAAAGAATATATTCAAAAAAGTTAGATATATTTCTTTTTTATTATTATAGTCAGTAAAGGGAGTTTTTTAAGCTGATTTTGATTCGCCAAACTTTCATAACTCTCAGACTGATGTACGTCGACTTTTAATATGAAAAACTATTGGCTATTTATTTATATAACTCTTAATAAAGAGATAAGCTATAATGTATATAATAAGGGTAAAACTTACTATTCTCGTAGATAAAAATAAAGAAAAGAAAAGAAAAGTGGGGTGGGAAGAGTCTAAGTACAAGATTAAATAATATGTACAACAAAGTTACACATCTGAGAAAAATTAAAAACTGGTTTTACAATATATTCACCGCCACATCAAGACTTAAAATCTTCTCTATATATTATAATTCTCATATATTTCTATATATATAAAAAAAAGGAAACTAGAAATCATGTACAGAACTGGTGCACGGTAAGAGTGATCCTTTTTGTTTTTTTTAAGAAGATAATCATTTAAATATCACATTTTATTATCAAAAAAAAAAAAAAACTTATTTAAAATATTAAAAAAATAGTTTTTCAAATTCGGCACAAAAAGCATCGGCATCTACGCGTTGTCAACGTTGTTTGGAATATGGTCATTGGGTAAAAAAAAAAAAAAACAAAAAAGAAAAACACACACACACACACACACACACACACAAGTATTTAAAAGTAAAACTAATTTATAAAAATAAAAAATAGACATATGAATGTAAAAACAATCGTCCTTATAAAAGTAGACCTACGCGTACACAACAATTAAGTAAACCATTAAAACTACGTGAACCTGATCTTCCTGAAGAATTACAAGATCGGTAAAGAAATATATATTCTTTTCTCTTTAATTCAAGATTTATATATATACCAAATAGTTATCCTAATTTAAAGATTATTATATAGACGTGGTTTGGCAGATAAGATTCTTGAAAAAAAAAACAAAAGCAAGAATAAAAAGAAACGAAGGTAAATGTTTATATAATTAGCGAGGATGTAGTAAGTGATAAGGGTAAAACGAGTAAATAATATTGTAATTGATTTATATAATGTTTATAGATATTCTTCAAGTAGTAGCAGCGGCAGTAGTAGTGATAGTGATAGCAGTAGCAGCGGCAGTGGAAGCAGCAGTAGCAGTGGAAGCAGCAGTGGTAGTAGTAGTGGCAGCGACAGTGATAGTGATAGTGGATCAGATTCAGACTCCAGTTCAGCATCATCCGGCTCATCCTATTTATCAGCCGATAGTCGTAGTGTGAGTCCACCACAAAGAAATCGACATCGTCGTCGTCATAGTAGTAGTAGTAGCAGGAGTGCCAGTAATAGTAGCAACAGTAGAAGTCGATCTCCTTCTATATCACCCATACCTCACAATCGTCGTCATCGTAATAATCGCTCACCTGGTTATTCACGCTCTCGTTCAACTTCCCCAGTATCGAGAAATCGAAGCAGAAGTACAAGTATTAAAAGAAGAAAAAGAAGACGATCTGTATCCAAATCACCATCATTATCTCCATATTCAAGACGTCGTCAACTTCAACGTTAAATATATATATATATATAATTATATTATTATTCAACAATAATAACAAAAAAAAACAGAAAAAAGGAGGGTTGGAGAGTTGCTAGGGAGAAATAATGAAATAAAAATAAAAATAATATATTATTATATTATTATCTGTACATGACTTTTTTTATAAAAAAAAAAAGAATGAGCATAAATTGGGATGTATATATCTGTGTGTGAGATAGAGATAGAGATAGAGAGAGGGTTTGTTGTTAAGTATAACAATGTTAATTATTTTTTTCTGTAATATAAATTTTTGAACGAGCTGCTGTAATATCATCCAAAATTTCTTCTTGTTTTAAACCTAAAGGTTCGAAATGTAAATAATAATATTTTTGGTTAAGGATTCAATAATAATTTTGTCAAGTCAATCAATTAGAAACCATGGTTGCACTGAAATAAAATAAAATAAAAAAGGATATAGATTGAAGTATGTCGATGTGGCAACCAGTCATCGTCGTCAGAGCAACCTAAAGATAAGGTGGAATAAAAAAAAAAGGGGGGGGGGAGGAACAATTATTATATAATTAGAGCAAAAAAATAATCCCCAGATTATAATGATAAAAAAAAAAGGGGGGGGGATTTATGTGTGAAACGGGGAAACAAACAATTTTTGATATTCCAAAAAAAGAAAGAGAAGATGTCATACCAGTATTCTCATGGGATGGTGTATGCCATTCTTCTTCTGATCGCTTTATTTGTGCTTGAACTTGATTAATCATTCGTTTACGTAATTCAGCTTTACATTGCTATATTGTTATTATTATTGTTATTTTGATATAAATAAAATAAGATATAATATATATATTTAATAAGAGTTAAAAAAATATAACAAGCTCTTACATAAAATTGATCATAAGCAGCTTTTCTAAAAGCCTCAAAAGTAAATCGAATATCAGCTTCTTCTAAATCACGCCTTAATTTCGCATTCTTCATTTCATTCAATCGTTTCGTTTCAGCATGTGCCATTCTTTCACGATATTCATCATGTGTACCATCCAAAATAGTCTTCTCTAATTCATCCAATTCCGCAAGTCTATAATAAGTTGATAAAAATTGAATACATTATAACCATGTTTGAAAAGCAAGGACACACATATATATATACATATATTTATATAAAGGAGAGAAGGGGGGTTTGATTGGTAGTGTAAAATAAGAAAAAAGGGGGTTGAGAGGGAAAAACAAAATAAAGAACAGAATAACAAAACTAAAAAAATTAGTAGATCCTTACTTTTTAAGTTTGACTGCATCCAACTGAGTTGTTTCAGCACCATTATTATTATTATTATTATCTTTGGCATTTCTTCGTCGACTTCCTCTTAATGATTCTTCATTTCGTCGTTTTGTTGTTGTTGCTGTTGTTATAGGTGGTGATAAAGAAGATGTTTTAATACCTCTTTTACGATTTTTTGTCTTTGTTTTTCCTTTGATAGTTTTTGTACGACGTTTCTTTGTTATCTGTGATGTTGAACTGGTATTAGATGATTCTTCTGCAGAAGAAGCTCCATAGGTTATATTATTATTTGATTGATTTAAATCAATAGAGCGTGACCGTGTTGTCATACGAGAATTTATATTATCAGTTGGAATGGGTGTAGTTGGATCCATGGATATATCACCATCATTATCTTCTTCTTTATTTCTATTGTTATTATCATCATCTTCATTATTATTATTGATATTAATGTTATTATCATTTGCATGATTGTTATTATTTTCTGGTTCAGCAGGTGTTTTAACAATAATAGGTATAGTAGAATGAGATTGTGCTGATCGACTTGCACGACGAGTCATTATGCGATGAACAGGACCACTGGTTGTATTACTGAATTGCTCTTGGTCAAGTTGTTGTTGTTGTTGTAAAGCAAACTGAGTTTGAGCAGCAGTAGGTGAAGCTTTCACTTGCGACATGAGGGAGGGAATGAGGTATTTGTTACTATTATTGGAAGTGTTAAAGAGGATAGAAAAAAAGTGGAGTCAAAGTTATAATAAAAAGTTAATATTTAAGAATCAGTTAATAAGAATATGAAGATATGAAGAGGGGGGAGATATAAAAAAAATTATTGATTTAAAAAAGGATTTCTTTATATTAAATTGAATAAAGATCAAGTACGCATATATATAATAATAAGTTATTAGTCTTATTATTCTTATTCTTATTATTATATATATGTTTGAGTTATAATATACTTGTATCGGAGGGAATAGAAACAAGAAAAAGGTTTAATACGTAAAAGAAAAGAAAAGAATAAAAGAAGAATAAAAGAGTTTAAAGCAAAAAAAAAAACAGGGCAAAAAAAGAAAAAGGCGGAAATTCAATAAGCGATTAAAGAACGGGCCTCAACACACACAATTACAATCTTTTTCATTCAGAAAACTATTCCCTTATTAACTCTTTCAATAATCTGTGAACTTAAACTATATATGTATATATATAAGTAACCACCCCTTTTTTTTCCTCAAGTAGAAGAGCTTTCATCCCTCTCCCTCCCCTGTTCCTCTCTTTTAACCCCCCTTTCTTTCTCCACGGTTTATATTATGTTATATATATATACAATGTGTGTGTGTGTGTGTGTGTGTGTGTGTGCGAATACTATAAAGAAGAAGAAACCTTAAAATTTTCCAAAGGGTGCCCCGAGCTTTTTTTTTTTTTTGATTCATGATGGTACCCCAATTCATCCTTTTTTTCCCTTTCAAACATGTAAGGAAAAAAAGAGTTTTTTATATCGATTTACTCTTGCCCTTGACTTGTTTTTTTAGTGTGTATTGTGGTATCTTTATGTCATTTGTTCATGATTTTGACGATCTTGAAATAAAGAAATAAACTTTATTTATTGATTTAATAATAATAGCCAGAACTATTATATATGTATTCGAAAATATAACATAATACGAATGCAACCTTGACATTTAATTTACTATTCTACTATATATAAAAGGAGGAAGATCTTTTTTAATCATAACTTTCATTATTCCGATGACCAACTTCTTCTTCTTTAACTCTCTCTCCTCCTTTTATTTCTCTACTCCTTTCTCCCCCACCCCTCAACAACAAAATTAGGCAATAAAATTTAAAGAAAGTAAAGCTCACTTTATTTAGCTATTATATATGCTTAATTAAGCACTGTACAGTTTTATTATGCATATTATACAATTTAACCAATAACAGACCCCTCCTTTCTTCTTCTTCTTCTTCTCCTAATAACATTGACAATATTATATTTTTATCAAAAAAAAATTATTATATATATATATATATAGATATTGACAGTTCAGAGTTCATTTATTCATAATCTCTTTTTTGGCGGTGTATTACACAGTTTTATATTATAAAAAGGTTGTCTAAATGTGTGTTGTATTGTTATAATAGGGTTCCACAAAAAAAATTCCATTGTGTAACATAATCCTTAAAATGGATAAACGATCGTGGGTCAAAAAAAAGCACACGCTCACCCAAACATCGGATGGATATTACTAAAAATCGTTAGATTCCTTTTTATATATGTAAAAAATGAGGCTGACTTAATCTTTCTCTCCTTCTAATCATACATGTTTAAGCTGTATATTAAAAAATAATATGTTTCGTAATATTATTATTTGAAAGTAAAAAGAAAAAAAAAGTTTTTTGATGGTGGGGAGAGGACAAGAAATAAAAATGTTATTTACAAAAAAAATTGGAGGAGTAGAATATAATGGGCTTTTTTTTGTGTGTGTTTTAATTACTACATAACTATTTTATATTAAGAAGGAGAAAGAAAATGATACTTGAAATACATACTAAGAATATCACAATAAGATAATCAAGTTGTACATAAAGTAAAAAAGATAAGATGATTTTGATTAGTATTTCGTGGTCCTGATAAAATGAATGATTTATATATATAATTTTGAGAAAAGAAAAGTAGTTTAATGTTGATGGTACCAGGTCGATGTACTTGGACGTGGTATGTATTGTATAAGACGAATTGTCAAATGGTGGACACCGTTTAGTTAGAAAAAGTACTACTGTTATTGTTATTGTTTTTAAGTTCGATGCTCTTATTTATTACTCAAAATTGTCATCGTCTGCCTTTCTTTTTTTTTGTGATTTAAATGCCGTATCTGGTACGAAAGATGGTGGCAAGATCATTTTTCGACGCGACCCAAATGTTATATTATTAGGTGTACTATCTATCACCTCGTTTACTTCTTTCATTGTCAACTTCATACTCAATACTATTTGTAAAATAGCTCTTATGTTTTTTAGAAAATTGCTAGCATTGGTAGGGTGGTGGGAAAAATTTTCTGGACGACAAACACGGGTTATATACCCTTTTGGTGAATCTATCACCACTGGCAACATATTTAATCCTATAATTAAATCACCATGAATATCAGTAACCACCCTTTTGATATTGTTTTATACATACATAATATAGATGTTATGCAATTCAAAAAATAATACTAAAATTAATAAAAGGCTTACCACTTATTATCAAACCACATGTTTTCAAGTCCCTCAAACGAGTCGGACATTCTGCTGATAGAATATAAAGCATACCCCTCAAAGTCTTTAAGAATTTCATATCTGTTTCTTTTCCAGCTTCACATGTACCATATTCCAAAAAATTGGTAGTGAAGAGGAGGTTGGTTCTGGATCGTGACGATGGTCTTATATCAGGTAATGTTTGCTTATGTTCGTCACTAGAGATTAAATATATGAAGAAATAATCATTCATTAATGTCTGGAATCTTCAATAATACCAATAAAGAATATACTCACCATATAACATTTAATTCTCCTTCATCAAAGCAACAGTCAATAAGTATCCAAATCCTCTTCATGAGGTCAGCTTCTGTTTTATATTTTTTGTGAACATTCTGTAATAATATGTCAATACAACGGATGACAGAAGTATGTACCCAATACATCAACGGTTGACGAACAGGATGAAAGTGGTGCTTAATTCCTTCTTCCCACATATCATCCAATGTTTTCTATATTTATAACAATTACTAGTTAATTAAAACCCTCTTTTTTTTGTTCCCATTTCAAGAAATAAAAAGAAAAGTTACCAAGAGTTTGTAGTTATTTAAGTACTGTAAAACTACTTTTGGTAGTTGATGGAAAGTAGGTTCTTTTTCCGCTTCTATCTCATTCAATTCATCAGGGGTAAAGTAATTTTTCCAAAGATTATCGTTGGTATCTAAAATCATGGAATGGACCGGACTATCATATTTAATTATGTATGTGGTTAAAAATGAATGTATAATAATAATAAAAAAGAGCCGAACGACCTGATGACAT
Source organism: Circinella minor (assembly GCA_016758965.1). Classification (NCBI taxonomy): domain Eukaryota; kingdom Fungi; phylum Mucoromycota; class Mucoromycetes; order Mucorales; family Lichtheimiaceae; genus Circinella; species Circinella minor. Next base: position 73,604 of record JAEPRB010000128.1, on the reverse strand, counting down.
AAAAAACTTACTGTTCATAGTTACAACTCAAAGCAAATTCTTTCATCTTTAATTCGACAACGGTACCAGTTGACAAGGTCCAAAAAGATTTTTGATCCAATCCTTCAAACATCTTTTCGAAATTATAAAGTTCGTCTTTTGTTAATCGATAAGATGTGTTCTTGCTGCTGTCTATGGTGCTGTTATCACTGCTACTATTGGAGGTGCTAGTTTTAGTGGTAGTGTTTTTTGTAGGTACAGGTACAGGTATTGGTTGTTCTGGTTGAGCATGGTTTTCAGTATTTTGTTTTAAATATTCTTTATAAGCATTATTTAATGCATTCCAATTAGGATGTGATTTATTCTAATATATTTCAAAGGTGTAGAATTTAATATTTATGATTTAAAAGAAAAAGTCCTTTTTCTTCCGATAGTTGATCATAACGCGAAATTTCTTCCCCACTTACCCATTTGGGTAATCCCCCCTCCAAATGCATAATGGTGAATACTTTCGCGTCAAAAGTCAAAAAAAGATAGTAGTGTCGAAATGAAAAAAAAAAAAAAAAAAATTTCAGTGCAGCGATCCTTTTTTTAAAAAAAATTACATACCACATTCATTTTGTTAACCAAGGCAACATCTTGGAAACGTTCTGACCAAACTGACTTGACATCTTCTCCTAGAGCAATTTTAGAAACAATAAAAGAAGTTTTGTCTTCAATGAATTTAGCCAAGGTCAAAGGCTGATTTTCATGATTTAAAATATATTCTTCGATAACTATGTATATATATATCTATAAGAGTTAGTTGTGTTTACAATACATATTTTCATTCAAAACAATTCGAGATTTGACAAACATACCCTGTTGGTAAGATGTCATTGTAGTTGACGTGGGTGGGAATGAAAGAGACTGTCTTGACAAAGAACCAAGGAACAACAAAGTTAAAAGTGACGGCAGTTAAAAATAATAACTTGATCCAAAGCTTATCTTATAGGCCCATAATCAGCAGGTCAATATTATGCATGTGCTACCTATTGTGGTTTCTTGAGCATCCTTGAAAAATAACCCAAATTTAAAACACCAATCTATCGGTTAATGCTAACCTTAATGTTATTGTGAATTTTTCTTTTTGAAAAAAAAAATCATCAAGAAGATTTGGGGGCTTGTGCCTAACGAGCCACCAAACTGTAGTCCCGGAGGGGGTTTTGGCACGAAGGGAAACAAAAGGGGTTGTCGAACACACGAAGATGCGAAGGTTCGTACCTATAATGATGCATATAGTTTGAGTTTGATGTATTGAGCGTGAAGATCAGTAGTAGTCAATCATTTATCAATTTAAGTTGCATATCGTACGTAATACGAAAAAAAAAGGGAGAGGGATTCCATATTTTCCACCATAAGATTTTGAGTGCACATTTATCATCCTTCTTTTTTTCTTCTTCTTATATATATAATAATACGTTCTTTAGACATATAGTCACACTTGTACTTTATAAAAGAAAAACTCATACAGGTTCCCTTTAATAATATATGTAACCTTTCTCTTTTATTAGTACAAATATATATATGTATATATTTAAGGAGAGTCTGGCTTGTTTATAAACAAAACACACATAAACACGTGTTCACTCTTTTTCTATCAATTTCTACCTTTTTCTTATTCTTTTCAACTTCCCCTTCATTTTCCACAATAGCTAATACTATGGATACTTTTAAGTTCGTTAGACTTATTTTAACTACGTACTATTATTACGTATCTAAAAAAATGTTGTTTTTTATCCATCTTACAAGTACTTTTTTTCTTATTGATTAAACTTGCTGTCTTTAACCCCCAGTTATTGAATTCAAGTATAATAATTTCTTTCAACATCCTGTACTTCAACTTATTACCTTTATTTACTTTTTTATGTTTATCATCCAACAAAGTATAAAGTGATGTTGCCAATAAAGTGACTTTCAAATAGCATCTACATAGTGCTATTATAAAACGTGTTAATAACGATACGTTGTATATTCAATGGTACTACATTTAGAATCATTTATCCAGTGATTCTTTTTGGTCAATACCGACAATAAAATGGAAAGTGTACAACTTCACCATTTACTATCACTATTACTTCAACAATAAGAACAGATATTATATATCACAAGCTAACAGAAAAGGACATGGCTATTATAAGAATATGCTTTAAGCATTGGGTCCACGTGACTTTATGTAATTTTCTAACTTGTATCGTTGCGGAAGCAAAGAAACAAAGTTAAAAAAAGTTCACTTTGACTTGTGACTATGAACAGTAAGTTTTTGGTATTGTTTGGTTGTTTTGTTTCTTTTTTTTTTATTACACATTCATTTCTAACCACATAAATAAAAATATAATCTGATATTAGATATCTAGCAACAACTATTGAAACTGGTACTCCACATGAGATGGATAAAATAAAATCGAAGAAACAAAAACAAGAGCACAATATCCATGGATTACCAGAAACTTTACAGCGATTTTTTTTTTTTGGTACCAGAAAAATCGCCCCAGGAGAGAACCCTGTTGATATCTGAGATATAAACAGTAGTATCAATCTGTTGAGACCTTATTCTCGTCTCATTTTTTTCGAGTTGGTTTGGTCATCCCGTTTCTTAAAGGCTGCTTCAAATAAAGATTTGGTTGTGGTACATAAATATAAAAAAAATTCCATTTGGCACTCTATCTTTTCTCTTTGACTTTAACACACAAAGTAAGACATGTATATTCATCAATGTAAATATTAAATTATACTTTTAATATATATTAGGATAAATCATAAGAAAATGAAATGCACGAGAAGCCTGTTCACTACTCAAACGTAATTCATCCATATGTAACACTTCAAGGCCCCAATAAACTTCGTATTGTTATTTCTATCTCAGAAGCTTTATGCTCAAATTATTTGAACATGAAAAAAGATGATGTTGTTGTGTATTTGAATGGTCATACAAACAACTTCACTTTAGCAAATATGATATGTATTAGCAAAACAGAGAGCACTACAAAAAAAGAGCAACAGTGGCACCAAAAACACAAAGCACAGCCTCATTAGAAAAGAGCTCAACGATTTTGATAAAATGTTTGAGACATTGGACCACGAGTCTTTTCTGGACTTTGTCAACTGGTACCATTGTCGAATTGAAAATTGAAAGAATTTGCTTTGGGCTGTAATTATTATGAACAGTAAGTGTTTATATCTTCAGCTTCGTTGGATTTCTTTGATAATTCTTTTTTATTATTATACATCCATTTCTAACCCCATACATAATTTATGATAGCCCGGTACACATCATGATATTGAACACCACTGGGAATCATTGGAAAAAAAATTACTCTTGGTGGTTCATTTGGGGGCAAAGGAAATTCACTAAATTTAGTGAATCGAGTTTTTGGCGACTCCCGTTGCGCATGGTCTTATAGACCAAGAGCTCGATGAGATAGAATTAGAAAAAGAGCCGAGCATTCATGGACTACGTACCAAAAAAAGTTTTGGAATATTTGAATAACTATAAGTCCTTGGTAATTCGTTTATTATATATACAGTATACCATTATTACTATTATTATTATTATACAGTAGAAAAGCGAGCAGCATTTAATTAATCAATTAGTAATTGCTATACGTATATAGAGAACACCAAATGTTTTTCGGGAAGAAGACACCAAACATCACTTCCATCCCTTTCGCCAACCGTTAATGCACTGGGTACGTATCTTTGTCACCCGGTGCATTGATACATTACTATGTACAAAGTGTTTGTGAAAATTATAAAACAGTATCCGACCTCAGGAAGAGGACTTGGATAATTGATCGACTCTTGATTTGATAGCTAGATGTTGTTATTTGGTAATCATTTTCTAGTTATTATCAAAAATTTCGGATTAATCAATGGCTTGCGCGATTTACTCCTTTTTAAATTTTTCAACTTCTAGTGGTGAATATGTGTCCGAAGCAACAGCCGAATGTATGAACCGCCAAAGAACATTAGCTGCTGCAAGTCCAGTGTCGCGAGGAGCAATTGGGACTATAACTAATCTCATCTTTACAACCAAGTTCTTATGATACGGTACATGTGAAGCTGGAAAAGAACGAGACGTTTCAAATACAAAAACTTTGCTCGAGTTAGGGATGAAAGCACGCAAGACCTTAAAAAGAATATCCTTTGTATCCTGTCCATAGGATGCTGGACTCATTTGAGGGGCTTAAAACATGTGGTCTTCTTATCATATAGTGGTAAGTTTTTTTATTATTTTCCGAATTGAATAACATGTATTATGTATGTATAAAACTAGTTCAAAATGTATATTTTACTGATTATTCGTGATGATTTAATTGCAGGCCTGAAAGTGTTACCAGTGGTGATGGACTCACTGAAAGGGTATGTAGCTCGCGTTATTGTCGCCCGCAAGTTTTTTCCATCACCCAACCAATGCCAGCAACTTTGTAAAAACTATATAAACAGCTATTTTACAAATAGTTCTAAATATGAAGTTGAAAATGAAGTAAGGAAACAAGATTTTTATAGACCAAGACCAAGTTCTATAATGGTTTATTTATCAAATCAGGGTTGATACAGTGAAAGTGAAAAAAAAAAGAAATTAATTTTTATTTATTAAGCTCGGCTAGTATTTAATACTCTGAGACTTATACAGCTCAAGTTTACCACTTTGGTTCTTTAAGCCACTATGATCTAGTCGGCAATAGAGGTGATAGATAATACACCCAATAATACAGGTTTTTTCCAAATTATTTGCGCCAGGCTGAAATAATTTTGCGTCAATGAGAATGGAAATTTTGCGTCACATATAAAAAGATTTTGCGTTGTCTGGGGAACCAATTTGCGTCAGTGATTTTGCGCCAATGGTTTTGCGTTTTGTTTTTGCGCATGAAGTATTTGCGCATGAAGTATTTGCGTCATAACAACTTCCTTTTTAGAATTGAGATTTATATTTCCATATTGGGATATGACGTTAAGATTTATTTCTTATGTAATGTGGAGATACGGAGTATGGTTGATAGAATACGACAAACATTATTACATAAAAGACATATATATATATATTTACTTTTTTCCAATCACTATCATGCTATCATAGTTTATTATAGAAAAGGAATAGAAAATGAAGTGGTAAAAAAAAGAATGTTGCTTCTGTATATAGGTATGCCTTTATTGGGTTTGAAATGATTTATGAGAGTTACTATCGAATATTTATGCTTCCAAGATTCCCGAGTTTTGAAGACAAAATCGGACAGTTTCCTTTTGGTTTACATCAACTAAATGGTCATGTTGTCTCTTCAGCAATGTTTTTAAAGTCTTCTGTGTAAGCAATTCCATCTATAATAAAAGAATATGCGAATATGTGAGATCCATGAGCTGCCTTAAAGTAAAGTAGTATAATAATTAAAAAAAATGCATACATGAAGTGTTAATATCAATTCGAATACACGCGTGAATCCCGAACGATTATTCCATTTTACCGGAACCTTAGCACTGCGAACTTCAATAACTTGCCAACGTCGTGCATCAAACATTGTTGTCTTCATGAGTGTGATTGTATCACAGATACATTGAATGCCATACGTTGCCAATCCTTTTGCATCTTCATATTTAGCATCTTGACATTTAATTAGTTCTTGACGAAGCGAATCAGTGAGCATCATGATTAGTTTCCAAGTGTCATCCATGGAATGATTAAGATTTTCTTTCTCATAACCACCCGATGACTCCATTATAATAATGTCAAATCCTTCACAACGCCCAAGACCATCCGCAAACAATTTATTAGTTGTATTATTCCATACACCTGGCACGACTTGACTTTGTAAATGGCTATGCACTAAACTCTCACACCTTTACATTTATGATTAGTATAATCACCTTTAATGGATAACACCCTCCAAACAATAAATAATATTTTGATCTTGCTGCTTACCATGAGAATACAAGTAAATTGCTTGTGGTAGCAAGATATTTGAACATTGGGACAATGGTCTCCACCCAAAAAGATCGCTCTTGCTTCGTGTCAAAGTTTTTTCTGCTTGCCATCCCCCAAAAATCTGTAAGTGTCAATGAAATCACCCTAACAAGGTCCTTGGCTGCCGAGAGTTCCCAACTTGTAGAGTTCCCATACATTTTCCATACGTTCATTGGAAAATCTTCAAAATCGATCGTTTCATCCAAAATATTTATCAATTCTTTATATATAAGTTGTGACGATTTTAAAGTTTCCAAACTTTCTTGCTGTTGTTTGTATCGATGAAATATTGATCGAGTTGGTGGATGGATGGACGTTTCCGCCATTGATGAAAACGCTATATAACATCGAGACTTGGCTTCAGTAATTTGTTGGATCGTGAGTTTTGGTTTGTATGGTGAATGATGATAATTGGATAATAATGGTTCATCATCATCATCATTATCAGTGTCATCTGAAATCTGTTGTATGGCATTTTTGATTAGTACATTCCATGATTTACTTTTTAAATGATATATCCCAACCCAACCTCAAGATAACATGCTTATTTTAACCTACCTCTAGTGAATCATCTTCATTAAAACTTTCATCTGCAAGCGGCGTATCTTCTTTATATTCGTCTTCTTGACCTTTTAAAAGATATTTGAAATACTATTAGTTTGGACGAATATCGAAAAAAAATAGTAATAATAATAGAATAATACCTACTATTCATATGGATTAAAGTGCAATCTTTCAGTAGATCCATCGATTGTTCAGTGATTTCACCAGCATTATTTATGCCATGTTCTAATAATTTCGCCGCCCACTTTTTCAAATTTTTGTCTTTAAGTCTTGCTTTTCTTGCTTCGTAAAGTGGAATGAATGATCGTTCGAATTCAGGTTGGCGAGAATATTGAAGACAGTTTTCTGCATATCGGGAAAATTGATCAGTAACATCGGCATTTTGCACAGCTTGAAATCCTTCCTGTATTCGTTTTAAAGCATCAGACGCCGAACAGTTGGCTATCTTGTTTGGTGAGATTTTGTCGACTAGTTTTGCAGGAAGTGGCCAATCGGGTATCGGGCAAAGGAGAAATCCTTCTGGTACATTTTTGATTTTGGGTTGATTGATATTAAGTTTTTCTAATCTTTTACCAGCGACTGGTTTTGATACTTTTCCTGTTGCTCTTGACTTAGCTGGTGCTGCTCTAGTTGTTGATGATTTTCTTTTAGGTGGCATTATGGAATAAGAGGAATAAGAAATTTGGGAAGTGCAAAAAAAAGGTCTGTGTGGTATTGCCAGACCAGTTTTAATTAATCACAGGTTTAAAAAAACCGCTGGCTGGAAGGATGTCTCTTTTTTTTTCTTTGGCTTCTGTTGCTGTGACAACCCTTGAGTGGAATATAAATGAAATTCAAGAAGACGAATGCCCTATCTGCCACACGGAACACCCGCTGTTTTTCAGTTTAAAGGTGTAGCATAATAAAGTCGTTCCATTTGTATGAATCTTGAAGGGAGATCCGTGCCTAAGCGAGAGGAATGCGTCCACAAAAGCACTCGATAAGATTTTTATCGAAATTAGTCTTTGACTGATGTCGATCTCGTTATGGATGGCAGCTGGTACGCTTCGCATGTCAAAACATCACAACAGAGAGCGTCAAACCTTGGAACAACTGCGGTTATGCTTATGCTTTTTTTATTATTGGCTGTACTTTAGTACTCCTTGAGCATAAATATATGCAACCAAGGTTTGAATGAGTAATTAAGGAAAGTATTATTATTATTATTTTAATTCTTGTAAAACATACAGGTACCGCTCCTCTTCGTAATATCGAATTAAGAACTACTTCTCCCAGCAACAATAATAACAATACTACTATTACTACTACTTCCAACGACAACGAAAACAACGATCCTGGACTTACTTCTACTCCTATTGATAATGATGGTCCAGTCACCACGCTCCCTATCGCCAGTAATAACAACAACATCACTTCTTCTGAAACTCCAAATAACAATAACAACGCTACTACTTCTTCTACCAAACCTACCACATCTTCTTCATCAGGCAAACGATCTCGATCATCTGTACGTTTGTAGAAGAGCCGTACTTTTTCAAAGTATTAACTTTTTTCTTCTTTTTTTTTAGAGTGCGAAAACCGATTCTTATGAAATGACTCCAGATATGAAAGAAGAGTATAAACGAGCCTTTGAGGCGTTGGATGATGATAAAAAATGGTGTTTAGCTGATGGTACTAGAGTGGAAGATGTAATCTATGCATATGGAGCGAAGTGTGATTATGAACAGTAAGGATATAAACATTCACTTAATTCGGACTATACTCTTAATATTGAAACCTTCTTGCTAATTAGAATAATTCTATCTAGTCTTGCGCACTCATTTATTCTTGACACGGGAGACAAGTGCTGGGAATCTGTCTTCACTTCATCTCAACTTAAAGAAATTAAGTCAACGGACAAGAAAGCGTTGTGTGAATACGATGAATCGATTAAAAATATGTTTTCCGAGCTCACAAATGTTATCAAGGATGCCTATAATCGTAAACTGCTATCATCATCAACAGCAACAACAACAACAACAGCCATAAGCACAACAACCACAGAAGAAGAAGAACAGGATTTGCTTGATGAATTATGGGAGAGGATCACAAAATCCGGTTACATCAATCCGTGTAAAGCCTATGACTTATATTGGTTACAAAACACAATGGTCGATATTCTTCATCTATACCGGTTCAGAGTACTAGAGTGGGTTAGCAAAAATGGCTCGGAGATGGATTTTGTCAATCGCGTATGGAGCATGTTAGATAAGGTTTTTGACGGTATAATGATTGAAACAAGAAGGTAAATTCATTTATTAGTTGTGTTCCCTCACCAGCAGGCGCTGTTTTATTTACAATGATTACAACTTTATTTATAGGGATAATGGATCAGTAGCAACTACCTTTATCGATAATCAAGAACGCTCAGTAACTGGAATGACCGCTATTGCTGCCAAGTCACCTTCTATCAGACCCGACCTTGTATTATATAAGAATGGTGTTGAATACAGAGTGGCAGAATGCGGGAAAGGAGATAATGAAGGGACTGGAAAAAAGGAGATCGTAGAGACTAATTTGCACTGCCCAAAGGTTATGAAGAGTATGCTGTTACATGCAGCTTCAAAATGCGACAACGACAAGGGCGTGACCCGAGCATTACGGATAATTGGATTTACACATTTTGGTAAGTTATCCGGTTACTCAAATGTATATTGTTTATCTTTTGCTGATTATGCTTTTCATTTCTTTTGTATCTGGCAATAGACCTTCGAATGAAAGTTTTAGTGATGGACAACCCTAATGGCTACGTCTGTAGAATTCGATCAACACCACAATACGAGATATCTACCATCCCTTCACATATGTCATCTGGTCTCTTTCCCATATTAAAATTAACTCTTAAATCCAAGGTAAATGTGCATTTATTGATTTTGTATGTACAACATAAACTTGGTACTTATTCCATATGTTCTATTTAATTATAATAGCTGACCGTTCAATCGTCTATCAAAACCGTTCATGATTATCTCATACTTGAAAAAAATAACGAACCCGATGTGGAATACATCATGGATGAAAACAGGGAACGTTTAGTGCTCCCACGACTACAAAAGTCACCCAACAAAAAACTAAAAACATCAGTATAATAATAACAATGATAATAATACCAGTAACCATCAGAAGCATCTTCTAGTACATAACTACCATCATTACCGATACAACCACCACCACTACCTTTTTATTATAACATATCTCTTTGTTTATATTTCATTTTTACCCATATCAAACATTTTTGTATATATTACATTGCTTTTTTTTAAAAAAAGCATATATCATCATAGCTATCAACCTACTCTTCTATTTGAGAACAAGTCAATCACAAAATATCACTCTATTTTTATACTGAAATAATTTAAGCCAATGCATGAAATCAACCATAGGTAGCATTCGGCTTATTCCTCTACGCAACAGAATTAATGGATACTGTCATATTGATTTTTGAGTAACGCTGTCAAGAAAAAAACGAAAGGGTGATAAAAACATGATAACTATATGCATATATACGTGTCATATTGAATTATCAAATGATATAATAGTAGGTAACAATTATTTTATATTGGTGTTTGTGATGCTACTGTTCTTTGCGAAAACAATGGTTGGCTCGTTTCTGATGTGGTTAATCAAAACACAGTGGTCTAAAGAAGCAGGATTTGCCAGGAATTAAACACTCTAAAGTTTTATAGCTTCTTGATATCAAATTGCATATAGCTCATTTCCACTCAAATTGCCAAATTTTGATTCAATCTCACACCATGGCTCACTTTCAAAGTCATAATTCATTTTTATTTCCAGTGGCCAAATTCAACTTTCAGTGCTATACGTATATACTTTTTTTCTGATACGTAACTATTCATGTATATCTGAGGCGCGTTTAATCCATATATTTGCTCCAGGTGCCATATGTATTTTGTAATTCTGTTTGTATTTTGAAATTACACCGCCATTGAAATTTTCACTTCCTGCCAATCGGAAGAACCCCAAAACGCCAAAGTGAAAAAGATGCTTGTCAATCATTAGAAAAAATCCTGGTGTACACACAAGTATCAATAGATAACATAACCACCGAAGCTTCGGCTAGACTGAATAACTTTGAATAAACCATAAATAGCTTTTCCCGGAGAATTTCTTGCAAATCGGGTTGTCTGTGTCGGGTTGTCTGTGTAACAGCTGGTTTCTTGATTGCTGTTGCACTGAAGGGGATAACTTATTCCCGTAATGCAAACTAGATATCGTGATTCATGTATAGGCTGCTATTTTTTTTTAAAAACACAAAATGCAATGACTATCTTTTCGGGAAAAACATATTCATCTTTTTCCTGCAACACATATTCTATTTACAACATTTTGGACAAACTTGTACCAAAAAAGAAATATAAACTGGCTTTTTGATTCTTTTTGTTGATCCGACAGTCGGATTTTGGATCAATAGCACTAAGCAAGAAAAATTTGATCCGAGGTAATACGCGCTATTTTTTCTTTAGAAACATTTTATCCTCTTCTTCTTCTTCTCTTTCTATTTGTAATTGCTTTCGATATTATTGACTGATTATTTATAATGGTTGAGAGTGTGATAGAAGAAGCCTCGGATGCTGTTCCCAACCAACATATAAAACCACTGGATCAAAGAGGTACCATCGTCGATAGCAACGAAAAGAAACCAAGTAATTCAGGAGAAGAGCACTTATCTGATACATCAACTTTGGATCGAGAATTAATTACAACTAAACAGAAGGATATTGTTACCGACCAAATGACTGCATATGAACGACGACGATCAGGATGGCTTGAATACTTTCTTGGGGATATTTATGTTGAAGATGATCCAAGAGATATGACAGACCGGCGAAGAAACCTTATTATTTTTATTGTTGCTTTGGGAGGTATTAGTGGACCATTGGCTAGTATGATTGTATGTATTGTGCCTTTCGATCTTTAGTGTGTGAGTCAAGTCAAGAGTTTTTTAATTAACTTGTTCAATTCATGAATTAATTACAGTATATGCCAGGTTTATTAGCAGTCGCACGGGATTTGAATACCAGCGTATCTGCTGTCAATGGTTCTGTTTCCGCATATGTCATTTTTATGGGTGTTGCGGTAAGTAGTAATTACAGTTTATAAGGATAAGTGTTATCTTTTTAACTACAATTTACTTATTACTCAAATCGGACACAAACAAAAAAAATAGCCTCTCATCTGGGCCAGTATCAGTGATCAATACGGACGAAAGCGGATGTATTTTTTTAGTAACCTTTTAGGCTTGGTGGCATCAATTATTTGTGCCATTTCCACAAATATCGGTATGCTTATCGTGTTTCGGGCTCTTCAATCATGTGGTGCCAACGCGGGTCTTACTTTAGGTTTGTAAAAAATCTAATTATTAGTTGAATCTTTTCAGCAATTGCTTAAACTTGTATACCCACAATATAGGTGCTGGTGTAATCGCAGATACGATTCCAGTTTCAATGCGAGGCAAAGCTTATGGGGTCTTTTATATCGGTCCACTCGTAGGGCCTGTAATGTATGTTTTGAATAAGGACAACCTTTTATTTTTACACTTTCAAAACATATACATATATTGAATCTATTAATCATCTTTAAACTAACTTGTTCTCATACTCTATCGTCAAATAGTGGACCGACAGTTGGAGGTATTATTTATCTCTGCCCTTCTTATATAAAAATATTCAGCTATAGAATTGTATTATAATGTTTTTTTTTTTTGATTTAGGTTTTTTATGTCAATACCTTGGATGGCAATCTACATTTTACTTACAAGCTATTCTAAGTATGTATCAATTGAATAGTCACACAGTTGTTAGTGATGATGTCCAAGTAGTTAATACGTTTTGGTATTTTTCTTTTAGGTGGCCTTCTTCTTATCATGACAACTGTACTTCTTCCCGAGACTTTAAGGAAAGTCAAACCTGAAGACAAATCTCTAGGCAAAAATTCTCAACCAGGAGTGTTGCAGAATATCATTCGAGATTTCAAGCCTATGTTTCTCATGCTACGTGATTGGTCTGTTATTAATGTTACTGCATATCATACTGTCATTTTTGGCTGTCTCTATTTTATGGTACGGTATTTTTTTTAATATTGTATCTTTGTAATAATATAGCAATATATATATATCCTTATTTAACACACTCACAAATACATATACCTATATATATATGGTTTATATAGAATCCTACTATTACAAGTACATTTAATAAATTATACGGGTATAATGAGTGGCAGGTTGGTCTATGTTACCTTCCACTCGGATTTGGATTCATGATTGGTAGTGTGATCAGCGGAAAGCATTCAGACACGGCGCTAAACAGGGCAAAAAGTAAACGTCAAATACCGGAAATGAGATTAATGGCTGCAATGCCTGCCTTTTTTTTTATTCCTGCAGGATATCTAATCTACGCATGGACGACTGAAAAAGGAGTTGGTGTTTACGCACCATTAATTGGATTGTTTGTTTGTATGTTTCTATTGATTTTTTTTGCCTACTTTCTTTTGCTAATATATCAACCGATAGATGCATTAGGTCAAATGTGGGCTTTTACCCCAACTTCTGTTTACCTTGTAGATTCGAAACCAGGTAAATTACTAATGATGAGGCGAAAGAAGTGTCTGATGGTTTATACGGCCATTTTCTAATTTCAAGCGTTATTTTATATCATATGTACAGGTTCTTCGGCAACTGCAGTGTGTATCCAGTTTGAATTGTCTCTGAATATTTTTTAAAGTGATGAGTTATCATCTATTGATTTCTTATATCTTTTTTTTCTACTTATTTATTATATAGGTAGGTATTGCAAATGCTGCACGATCCATTGCTGGTGCAATAACTGCTATTTTCTCTACAAGCGCTGTTGAGAGTGTTGGCCCTGGTATTCTTTTTACAATATTAGCTGCAGTTAACATTCTTAATGCTTCGTTTATTGTGCTCACATATTATTTTGGTGAAAAATGGCGTATTGATTTTGAAACTAACGTACTTCATCGTGTACCTGATGGTAAGATAATGACAACAGAAGATGATATTGAAGCATCAATAGGCAAAAAAGGCAGTCATATTGAATCATCAATAGCAAGAACGGAGGAACAGCAACAGCAACATAAAGATAATTTGTATTTGGCGCGAATTACCTCTAAGCATAGTGCTGCCTAAAATTTAATCATCATGCATCATTAATATCATTCCCATTATCATTTGTTCTTTCATACATTTATATACTAAGTTCATTTTTTTTCATTAAAGTAGCATAATAATCTAATTTCTAGTCTCTTACATTGTATAATTACAGCTCATATATGTATATGTGTATACGCATAAATAGATTTATAACATAAGTTTTATTGGTATATGTATATCATAAATAATAATATATCCTATCGATTTCGTATATTACGAAATAGTGAAATAAAAAACCAGATAGACCGAGTATTTGTGTGGACTTGTGGTTTATAAGCTACATGTTATTATTGAATAATAAAGAGCAACCTTATCATACACCATACATTAAAGAATGAGTTGACCTAACAACGGAAAAAAAATGTTATAGTTTTATCATTATTATTGATGTGATGTTGGTTTTCACTTTCAAGTTGTAAATAGAAGTATAAGACCGTCTGACTTGGAGAATGTTCTAAACGTTTATACCAATGTGCCTAGTGCTTGAGTTGTGTATACAAAAAAAACGCGGATTGTCTTCCTCACATTCGTCAACCAGCTACAACAATTAGATAAAATGAATCTATCTTTGTAAGTAGGGAGAAAGGGAAAGGGAATGGGGAGAAAGAATAAAAGAAAGAGAGTTTGATTTATGTTAGTGGCCATCAACATAGCGAGGTCAACTTAATGATTCCCATGGTGAAGTATTGTATGTGGGAATGTGAAGTAATCAATTTTAGTACTCCACCAGAAAAACGCGGGCGTATCTTATAATTATAGTTTATATTGACCTGCTCCCCCTCCACTCTTTTTATTTTATTTCTTTGTCAAACTCCCCCCATGCGTTCGAACATCGACAATGGTCTTATTCAACAATATCTTGCTCGGGCAGGAATTATTGAAGACCATATTCAAACTAAAAAACGGTAATTTAAGTAAACACGCTTGAACAAGATTCTCGTATACAAATATATACAACGACATTATACAGTAAGTTAACGGTATATATAATATTTCGGTTGTGGTGGAGTTACATTTAGAAATGCATTGATGCAAAAGTTATGTGCACTTGTTCCTGAATTTGAAGAAGAAATAGCAAGACGTAAGACATTCCCACGTGGTGATTTCAAATGTCAGCTAAAACCTTTTGGTTCATATGGCTTAGGAGGATATTTGGCAGGAGCAGATATAGATATTGTATTATTAGGGACACGGGACGTGGAACGGCGTGATTTTTATAGAACATTTCGAGGAGCATTAAGACGAATTACAGAAAATATTGAAGTAAGTTTTTCTTTTTCAAACATTCACGATGAAAAAAAAGGGTTTTGAAAGCGGAGCAAAATGGCGAGAAAGTAGACATATATTTGATGCATATAAAATGTGATTCATCCAAAACTAGGTGATCAAACGGACAGCTGTCCCTATCATCAAATGTAACATTGATTCTATTCCGGTAAAAGTTTAATCTTTATTTCGTCATCATTCTCATCACTATAGGAGCTAACAGTCATTGATATTATATAATGACAATTAGGTGGATATATCATTTGTTAGTTTGAAACTTTCTACCGTACCAAGAAATATTAACCTTGTTGATGATAGATATCTCGAAGGTCTTGATAAAGAGTGTTTTGCAAGCATGGATGGTAGATAAAGAAGAAAAAAAGAATATTATTTTCGATGTCTAAATTTAACGCAGTTCTCACATGTGTATATAAAAATTTCTCTCTTTAGGACCCCGAACACAGAAATTCATTCTTGATCATATTGAACCCGATCATATGCCTGTATTTCGATGTGCTCTTCAATGTATAAAGTATTGGGCTACTCAACGGTTTCTATACGGAAAACCTATGGGTTATTTAAATGGAAGTACTTGGACTTTCTTGTTGCTGAAAACATATATGTCTGTTAATTCTGGTCATATCAGTGTTTTTGGTTTGTTGCAAGAATTTTTTGACATGTGGTCCAATTGGCCTTGGCCTCAGCCTGTCTTATTGACGGAACATATACCCGGCCTTCATGGTACAGCAGTTAATTATGAAGACATTGTAAGACATTATATTCACTATAAATTGCTTGGTTGAATGGGACGGAAAGATTGTTAGAATACAATTTGACAAAGATTTCTTGAAAACATATGGATATTTAGGAAGATTTCAAAAAGTCTGTTATGCCAATAGTATCACCTTGTTACCCTGTTTGTAGCTCGACACCATTTGCTACTACGTCTACCCTTCGCGTCATTACACAAGAATTCAAACGAGGTATTTCTTATTTGTTGGTTTTAAATATACTGCCTTGGTTGTTTGTTTATTCTTTTTTTTAGTAAATTAAATTAAATGTAAACACAAACGCATAACCTAATACCATGTACATTGTCAGCCAAAACCATTATGAAATCAGATTATTTTTCGGACATCAATAGTTTATTGATGAAATTATTTAAAGAGCTGAACTTCTTTGGTCGATATAAACATTTTTTACGAGTCATGGTTACTTCAGAAACAATCAAAAGCGATGAGACTTGGTAAAGTACATTTTTTTCGTGCTATAAATGAAAGATAAGTTTTTTTTATCGAAATGACTAACGTAACTTCCAGGAAACGGAAAATGGCCACAGCAATACCAAAACTCCTTGAATTGCTTGAAGCGCATCCAGATATCACCTTTATCCATCCATACACTAAATCGTATACAGAATCTTATAGTTATAGCACATTACAAGGTAAAGCTGCCATTCGAGAAGGTTATTCAGATTATGTCGAAAATTTTTCTTCTCCTTTACAACCAGGAAAGTTATTTATGACAAACCATCTAATCGGTCTTGAAGTATCAGGTTAGTAGCTTTACATGAAAAAGAATACATATAATTCTGCCTTAGTTGTTTTCTTAAATTTAAATATGCTTCATAATATATTCGTACAGCGCCAGTACCTGAAATCGATATTAGTAATGAAATTCATGAATTCATCGAAGAACTTGAAGCTAAAAGAAATGAAAGAGATGTAGATGTTACATTTAAAATTTCATCTTCAAAAAGGTAATATTTTTTATTTTATTATGTACAATCATATGTGGGTAAATACTTTTAAAGTTATTAGCGGAAACATTAGTAATAACACATCTATTATCTATTTATCTATATACATTTTATAATAATAATAACAACAGGAGCGACCTTAGGTTATTGGTAGCTAATTCATAATAAATAGTAATGAAATAATAATGATAAAAATATAAAAAAGTGTATCTATGAATTGTTGATTCTTAAATTCGTCTTTTTCCCAGTAAGCTCAGCAGCTCTTTTGTCTTTAATGACAGTGTCTATCGTGTCCACAAATCCCACTAAAATATAACGTTCTCCTTGAGTGATATCAATACCACGATGCATAATACGTGCATCATGAAAAACGCAATCCCCTTGGTTGAGCTGGACATCATTGTCGATTGATTCAAAGTATGTCCCACCACCTTGGAAATCATCTTGATGACTGATCAGCAAATTAAATGACATTAAACACCCATCTGTATGTAACTTGAGCCCACGTTGTGCATCTGCAGCATATTTAACAATAAATACGTCGCGGAAATCCAAATCTCGTCGTGTATAGTGAAAACCGTAATAACTTGACATTTGTGGGAATAATCGTTCATATAACCAATCAATCAAATATCCAAGGTTATTGTTATTATCTTTTCGAATAGGAATATCGGTTGTTGGAAAAGCCGAATGACGTGCTGTTGTCCATCCACTGTTTAATTCACTGCATTGCTTAAGAATGTTACTACATTCTTCAAAAGAAAACAAGTGTTGGATTTTTTGTGGTGTTTGGAAAGAATCAAGACGTCGACTATTAAAGACAAGTCGGTTTTCTTGCAATGTGCGTTCCAGTGGACTGTCAGATAGTTGAGTGAGTTTAGATTTGGCAGCGGATTGCATTCGTACTCGTCGTTCATTAATTATGGATTCTTCATCGCTTGAAAAATCATCAAATGGATTGAAATCCACTTCCTCCGCGCCTTTCATAAGAATAAAATTTAGTAATGCAATAAAAGGAGATACCCAAAATAAGTAAACAAAAAATTTCGATCAATCTGTAACACCGCTCAATGAAATCAAGTGTGATGTTATTATTGTTATTGATGGTAAAATTATTAACATTATAAATAGTCGTGATGATGACTACTGCTATGACTACTACTATTGATACTGATATCGTCATGAATTGAAGACGTCCCCTTGGCGACAACTTTAGTAACAGTTGCTAAAGATGGATCGGCGGATGTTCGTAAAGGCATTTTCATGATATCTAATGGTGGACGGTGTTGTTGCTCATTCATTGCTTTCCGGTAAAACTTATCTAAATCAGGCCATCGTGCTGCAAATGATTCCTGACCTATCCGATCCTCTGGTTCCAAATACCCGTCCAACATAGAGAGACGATTGAAAATATCTGCAGTTTGTTTTTGTACTTGTTGTGCATACGTCTTGATTTTCTTTGCCTCTCCTAGTTTTTCTGAAGCGTGTCGTGCTTGATTAAGTCCAGATACCAAAGATTGGGCCGCTTGCATACTGAGCCCTTCTACGTGTTTTGATCGTTGTAATAATAATTTCTTATTCGATATTTATTGTCATTAGCTGTTTTACTTTTTTTAAAGACAGGAAACGGGTAGTTTATAAAGGTAAAAAAAAATTATCTACCTGATCCTGATAAATTTTTCGCTTATAATCTTCTGTATGTTTCTGTAAACCCAACAAAATCTCTGCTAAGTTCGTATGATCGACTATAAATGTGTATATAAGAGATTATGGTTAATAGAAAGCCTTATATTATGACTAAAATGTAATTTGTTGTATACCTTCAAAACCATTATCCTCTTTGCTATGACTAGTATTTGATAAACTCTTTAGCCCTATTGTTATACCAAGTAAATTTTCCAATCCAAAAGTACGTTCTGACTCTTTGATAAGCGGCTGAAACTGAATATACGAATTGATAATGAGTTCCAAGATCACGTATAATAGCTCCCCTTCTTTTCATCAAGTACCTGCTTAATGCGCCTTAATCGCTGTAATTCGGGTTCATCATTAATTTGATCCACACAAGTCACTTGAATTATACCCTATATATGTGTACAGTCTAATTATTAATTTAATTTTCTTTCTGTATACCTGAGCAGTTAAATGTATACCTCTTGTCCTTGTTCGTTAAGATGCTCTTGAGATAAATTATTATCAAATTTGTTATTGTTGTCTAAAAATAAAAGTTCATTATTATCATGGTCAGTATCAAGTTTTTATATGTGTCTATAGTTATACATATTTTTGCGAAGTAAACTTTTAAACGTTCAAGCGGCTAACAGCAGTTTGAATAGGTGAAGAATCACCTTATATATATATTTTTTTCTTTTTGATAAATTTAATTACCATTGTCAAGAGTATTTGAATTATTTTGTATTGATTGTGTTGTCATCGAGTCATCTGTTTGTATATATCGTTATCAATAATAAAAACATGTGTATTTATTTTGGGCATTACGAGTGATTTACCATTGTTAAATTTCTCGGTTGTTTGAACTTGTCCCTTTTACAAAAACAATGCAAATTAGTATTGTTGTAACGTTAATTCAGTTGTCTTGTGTATTAATAGAATAGTTACCATGGAAAAGCTTTTTTAGAAGTTGTAGTCAAGATGGTTGCATAAAAAAAGAGGAGTTCCTTAATTTTTTTCTACACCGTAAAGATAAAATTTATTGAACTTTTTTTATTAACTATTTTTTTTTTTGATAATATAACACAAAATGAAGGTAAAGAAAAGAGCTATATAATTTATTGGTCATGACTTTAATCGTGCAAGAAAAATGAATTAATATGTAGATCGCTGTTGAAGGTTGTTGTCATGGTCATTTGGACGAAATTTATGGTAGTCTTAAACTATTAGAACAACGCGAGAATTGTAAAATAGATCTGCTCTTGATCTGTGGTGATTTTCAGGTAAGAAAATGTTTATTCCTCTCTAATGATCTCTTTTTCTCATCAAATTACCTTCTTTATATTAATATATACTAAAACAGGCAGTACGAAACCAAGCAGATATGCAATCTATGGCTGTACCTTTAAAATATCAAAAACTGGGATCGTTTTGGAAATATTATTCTGGTAAAGCTAAAGCACCTTATTTAACCATCTTTATTGGAGGAAATCATGAAGCAAGTAATCATTTATGGGAATTGTAAATATATATATATTTCGGATTGATTTATTTGTTGAATTTGGGTAATAATAATGTTATTTACGCAATTTTTCATATATCCTTTTTTTAGATATCATGGTGGATGGGTATGTGAAAACATTTATTATCTCGGTCATGCCGGTGTAATTAATTATAAAGGTCTCCGTATTGGTGGCGTATCTGGCATTTTCAAACATGGAGATTATTCAAGAGGTTTGTTTGACTTTTATACTACTTATTATTATTGAACACTGCATACAAAATATACACCCCATTCTATAAAATATCTCTGATAAAAGTATAATATTTAGGTCATTATGAAACAATTCCATATAGTCCGTCAGAATTACGGTCGGCATATCATGTTCGAGAATATGATATTCGCAAACTTTTACAGGTACATATAAAGGGTCATTTTACATATTTTACACATTTGAATTATATGCATCCATGATGGACAAAAAGAAAGTATTAACATATGTTGATTTGTAATTTTTTTTTTTTGCTTAAAGATCCAAAAGCCAATAGATGTATTCTTATCCCATGATTGGCCACAGGGAATCGAACATTGTGGTGCTTTGGATCAGTTATTAAACGCAAAATCATTTTTGCGCGATGATGTAAAGAACGCAAAAAAGGAGGGATATGAGGAACGATAACATATATTGTAAAATGAACTAATTTTTATCCTGGTATCACATCTTAGATTCGCACCAAATCTTTGGGCAGTCCTCCAAATAAAGACTTGTTAATCAAGTTAAAACCAAATTATTGGTTTTCTGCACATTTACATGTACGTTATCCTGCTGTGGTTGATCATGAAAAGTCCACGGAAAAAAATATACTGGAATCAGGAAATGGAAATGCAACTACAAATGTTACAAAGTTCCTGAGTTTGGACAAATGTTTGCCACGCAGACAATTTTTGCAGGTTTGTGTGCCATATACATTTAAAGAGTGAGAGAGGAACAAAGCTTTTGTTCTGTTATTAATGTCATAGAACTAATTATTGCTACAATTTAAAGGTTGTTGATATACCTACGCCAGAATCAAATGATAATGAAGGACTTTCATATGATCTTGAATGGTTGGCGATTACAAAAGTACTTCACCCATATCTTAGCCTTAAGAGAGATGCAACGCCTTTGCCGACTAATGAGGAATTACAGAGGTAATTTTTCTTCCCAATCGAAGTTTTTGCGTCTTATAAATGATTATATAATTCAGTAACATGAATGATAAATTGATTTAGCATGATTGAACAAGAATTGATGTTCTTAAGTATGCAAATTGATATGGACGAATTGGATTTAAAAATCCCAAATAACTTTGAAGCAACATGTGATGTACTAAGCAAAACTTGTAAGTTCTCATTTGATCTCTATTTCATGTAAAAAGGAATTGAGTTTTAATTTTTTTAAACATTGATATTATCATCATTGTATAGATCAACCAGCTGCAAACCCACAAACTATTGCATTTTGTCAATTATTAGGCATTGAAAATAAAATCAATGCAAATATTTCAAAACCCGTTGTTGTAGCACCAGGATCTGCATCAATGGAATCACCACCAATAGCTCAGAGTAATCCTGACGAAATACTATTGGATGATTTATCCAGTGATGATGAAAATGAGGATCATGAAGCAGTGCCTACACCAGAGGAGCAACGACAGCATCAGCAGCAAGAAAAAAACCAAGAAGCTGTGAAAGTGACAAAGCCTGACACAGTAGCAGAAGAAGAAGGAGAAGAAGGTCATTCGCCAAAAAAACAAAAGCTTGAGGAATCTCCATAGTGCTGATTAGTAAACATATGTCTGGCATATAATTTTTTGTGCCAATGAAGCTTTTACTATTATTAGTAGTAGTAACTGATACTCTCTTTTTATATTTAATATATAGTGTTATACAGGGGTTATAGGGAGGATATGAAAAAATAAACTTTTTTTTTAATTTGTTCTAATAATAGCTTTACAAATAATAATGGCTGTCATCTAATTGCAAAACATATAAAATAACTTTTGATATCGAAGAGCATATTAATAATAAATTATCCCGAACAAAAATTATACATCGATGAAAATGTTTGTATTGAATAGCTCATCTGAAATAACAATTTTTTTATTCTTATGTATGCCATATATGTCATCCTTCCCAATCGATAAAATAGTCATAGAAGACAATATTTTATAGTGAAAGGCTTCGTTGCTTCTATAATTCACTGCTTAAATTTTAGACCAAGAGTTAATTAGATCAGTCTTTAGCTCTGCATAATTAAGTAACTTCCAGGTCAATAATAAACTGCAGCGGGATCCTGGTTGGCAATGCTGCTGCAGGAGAAGGGGGGGGGGAAACCATACTCGAATGTATATAACTCAGAATTACTTTTCAATTTGGTAATACAATGATATATTTACAATATACGAGCAAATCAAACGAGTGTTAACAATGGAAAGAAGGTAAGAAAGTAGTGAGAAATGTCTTTCTTTTATATGTTATACAAAACAAAAAGTCAGCAAGATCGATATAAAAGTGATGCTTTTAAAGCAAATTAAATAGAAAGATTTTCCTTTTTTTTTATATCTTTCTGACTATTTTTTAATAATATGAAATATATAATTATTGTACCCAATAGTAAATAAATGAAAAAAAAAATTGAAGAGTAAAAGGATATCGATGTAATTTTATTAATTTGGTGAGAAGGGGTGGATGTTTTTTTGGGGGAGAAGGTCTATAGCGGCAACGAGTCCAATTACGACCACGTTTTTGATTGTATCCATCCAATTTAGAGTGGCGGGGATCCATTTACAGAAAAGCAGTAGTGCAGCCTAGAAAATAAATTTTAGGACTTAAGCTGCCAGAGCAATCTATAACTTTAGTTTCTCTCTTTTTCTATTTTTCTTTTCATTCATTCTTTTTTCATCCCGCTTAACATCATGTCCGAAAGTGTCTTTGCCTCCGTTCAAATTGCCCGAAGCACATCTATGTCCTTGGAAGAATATCGTAACCGTAAGGTTGCTCTTATTACTGGTAGGTTACAAAAGGAGAACGCGTTTTCATAATTTTCGGGATGGAAAGTGCATCTATAATACTTCTTTTTTTGAACTGTCATTCTTTTCGGATGACAGTAAAAAAAGAAAGGATCATCTCATTTTTTTGATCGTTGCCATAGTAATGGATAAGATAATTAAATAACAATAATCATATTAGGTGTTACTGGTCAAGACGGTTCCTACTTGACCGAATTTTTGCTTGACAAGGGTTACGAAGTTCATGGTATCATTCGTCGTTCTTCTTCTTTCAACACTGGTCGTATTGAACATATTTACAAAGATCGACACGATCAAGGTAAGAAGAATATTGAATAGACAGGAAGAGAAAGGAGCAAAAAAAGAAAGGTGTTGGAGGGGAAATCAAGAAAAAAATGAAAGCTATGTGGATGTTATGAAAAAGGAAGAACGTATGAGAAGACTAACTGGTTTTTTTATGTATATATAAATTCATAGATGTCAAGTTCTTCCTTCATTATGGTGATTTGACTGATTCCACATGTTTAGTACACATTATTGCACAAATCCAACCCACCGAAGTGTATAACTTGGCTGCCCAATCACACGTCAAGGTTTCTTTCGACATGTCTGAGTATACTGGTGATGTTGATGCTTTAGGTACTTTACGTCTTTTGGATGCTATCCGTACCTGCGGCTTGACCGATCGTGTTCGCTTCTACCAAGCCTCTACCTCTGAATTGTACGGTAAGGTTGTTGAAACCCCACAAAAGGAAACCACTCCCTTCTATCCTCGTTCGCCTTATGGTGTTGCCAAATTGTACGGTTACTGGATCGTCGTCAACTACCGTGAATCTTATAACATGTATGCCTGTAATGGTATCTTGTTCAACCACGAATCCCCAAGACGTGGTCGTACTTTTGTTACTCGTAAGATTTCCCGTGCTGTTGCAGATATCCATTTGGGTCGTCAAGATTGCTTGTACCTTGGTAATATTGATGCCAAGCGTGATTGGGGTCATGCCCGTGATTATGTTGAAGGTATGTGGTTGATGTTGCAACAAGACACTCCTGAAGATTTCGTCTTGGCTACTGGTGAGACCCACACTGTCCGTAGTTATGTTGAAAAGGCCTTTGCTGTTACTGGTCGCAAGATTGTTTGGGAAGGTGAAGGTGTCAATGAAATTGGTAAGGATTCAGAGACTGGTAAGGTACGTGTACGTATCGATCCCAAGTATTTCCGTCCTGCTGAAGTCGAACTTTTGTTGGGTGATCCTGCCAAGGCCAATGAAAAGCTTGGTTGGAAGCGTAAGGTCTCTTATGATGAACTTGTAACTGAAATGGTTGTTGCTGATATTGAAGGGTAAGTGGTTCTGTTATACAATTATATATTTATATAAATATTTACTAATATTTCTTTTTATTTATTTTAATGATTTTCTTTTAGATCATTGAAGAATGACACATACAACTAAGTAAAAAGAAAAATCAATATTTATTTTTTTCTATTTCCCTCTCTCTCTCTTTGTCTTTTATTTCATATAAAAATATTTCTATATTTATACATATAAATCATTAACAAAACAAAAACAATCAAAAGTCATTCATTATATGATTACCTCGAATTTTTTCTTCATTAAATAAATAAAATATATCATTTCTTTACATACAAAAGATTTACAAAAAGGCAAATATACTTTACCGATTCGTCCAATGAAAGCGAAGCTGAGTTCGCTGTTTTGATTTTTGCTTTTGTTGCCCAGCTGCTTTTGGCTTGCAGGTTGTTTCTTCCCTTTCTTTTCATACGCGCTTTTTTTCACACACACAAACCCGTCCTGCAGACCCCATTTAAGAGAAACGGGTACATTTATATAAAGTGTGCTTCTTATATATATTGTTACCTTTTTGATTGGAACTTGTGAATAATGTCAGGAGAAGCACCGTCGGCACCTTCTACATCGCCACCTCCACCTCCACAACCAGCAGAAAGGTAAATTATATAATTTCCCTGTTTTTTTTATTATTTTTTTTTTTATATTCAGCAACAAAATCCGAATGGGTTTGTTTTTTTAAGGAATAAAAAAGAAACGCTAATCTATCAATATTATTATTATTATTATTTGTTTATCTTTATTCCTTTATTTTTTTTGTTACATGAAATCTATAATATAAAGTTCTGGTTCCAATCTAGCAAGAAAAACAACCACTACTGACGAAACAATAATAAAAAAGTCAGACGAACCAATGCAATCCGCAAGTAGCGACACCAATCACGTAAACACCAATGAAACTGATTCAGTTAAAATAAAAACCGAACCTGACAACAATGCAAAATCTGATACAGCTTTGCAATCGTTATCGTCATCACCAGCTCAAACCTTTGCTCCTACATCGGCTGTCAATAATAATAATAATATGACTATTAACTCTAGTAATAATAATCCTTCAGGGGCAACATTACACGAGAACCTTACTTCACCTCAATCTCCGAGTCAATCTACTTCATCGCCGCGCCATCCGCTCGATAATAATGTACTTTCATCACGAACTGAAAGTCCTGTATCAGAAAGTTCAGTACCACAAGCGCGTCAAACGAATACACCGCCTGCTGTACCTTCTTCAACGACCATGGAACCCGCCTCACGACATACCGGAAATTCTATTGCAGCTATTGTACCTACATTACCTCCAACTTCATCTATTGGAAACAATAATACTACCCCAGTAATCAAAGAGCGATCAAGAAGTCCTATGTCAGTAGATGCTCCTTATCAACAATCGTCATCACCTGTTGTACAACAAACTGCAGTCGTGACAACAACTGATTCTGGGGCGGTACCCATGACAGAAGTAGGAGCAGGAGCAACAACAACAGTACAAGAACAAGAACCAGTATCTGATGTACGATCATCTCCACCACCATCACCTCAACGCACGTCACAACAACAACAAGCCAACGGATATCGCCCACTTAATGTGAAAGATGCATTAACTTATTTGGATCAAGTAAAGATACAATTTTCCGACCAACCTGAAATTTATAACAAGTTCCTGGATATAATGAAGGATTTTAAAAGTCAAGCGTAAGTATCTCTTTTCCTTTTTTATTTTTTTGCTTATATGAGAGAGAAACTGAGATAAACGTATATTTCCATTTATTAGAATTGATACGCCAGGTGTAATTGAACGCGTTTCTACATTATTCCGTGGACATCCAACTTTAATATCTGGTTTTAATACGTTTTTACCTCCTGGATATCGAATTGAATGTACTGTTGATGAGCATGGACGAAATATTATCAAAGTAACAACACCTTCAGGCACAACTATAACTACAGATGGTGAACCATTAAATCTAAATTCAGCAACAAATGAAACGCGTTATTATCAGCCTTATACACAACAACAACAACAACAGCCGGTTCTTACTAGTGGATATGTTGCACGAGAACCAAGTGGATTAGGTATGACACCTCATGCACCACCACCATCTTCAACGCAACAGCAACCTGTATCTCATCCTTATAGCCATCATCATCATAATCAAGCATCCCCTCCTTCAAGTCATGAAGATTCTAATTCTTCACGAAAAGCACCTGTTGAATTTAATCATGCCATCAATTATGTCAACAAAATCAAGGTAAAGAAAAATTGGAGCCTAAAGCAAAGGAGGGAGGTAGGAGGGAAGTGATAGGAGCACTCAAAGAGAATTAAGTGGACTTACATGTCATATGTCATATTATATAGAATCGATTTTCAGTTGAACCGGACACTTATAAGCAATTTTTGGAAATATTGCAAACATATCAAAAAGAACAAAAACCAATTCAAGAAGTGTATGCACAAGTTCAAACATTATTTAATGGGGCAAATGATTTATTAGATGAATTTAAACAATTTTTACCAGAAGCATCAGGTGCTGTTCCAGGTGATATTAATGTTTTCTTTGGTGGAGCTCAAGGTACGTATATAAATAATCAGATTAATTTGGGTAGCTGATGGTTATGATATTATATATAAAAATTTGTTTAAAATGGGTAATATCCTATATTTATGTTTAATTCTTTACTTGTAAAAATTTAGGAAAACGTGGTTCAATGATGGTTCCTAGTCTTTCAACAACTGGTACTCGAAAGAAACGGATGAGTGCAGCTGGTATCACCAAGGTAGTTGTAAAAAAAAGGATTAAACTACATGTTAAAATATTTTTTCTTATCCTTTTTGTTTTTGTTTATGTGACCCATATTTTTTATGGTAGATGTCTAATGTTCGTAATGGTATGGAAACTGATGATGATTTGCAACCTTCAAGAGCGACTGTATCTGCTGAAGAAGCCGAATTTTTCGATCGGGTTAAAAAATATATTGGGAACAAAGCAACCTATCGAGCCTTCTTGAAACTTTTAAATCTTTTCAGTCAACAAATCCTTGATCAAAATCTTTTAGTTGCACGTGTGGAAAGTTTTATTGGTGGTAATCGTGAATTATTTGATTGGTTCAAGACACTTGTTGGATACGATACCAAGAAAGGGTTTTTAGATAATGAACCACAATTAAAAGAAAAGTTATATTTGACACACTGTGCGTCTTGTGGTCCAAGTTATCGACGTGTGCCTAAAGAGGTAAATATATATTATCTTATCCGGAAAATAACTTGTTTTTTCCTTTTGGATGGGAAAATTAAAATGACTTTATTACCATTCTTCTTCTTTATAGTGGCAAGAACAAACATGTTCTGGACGTGATACTCTTTGTAGTGAAGTTTTAAATGATGAATATGTATCATATCCACGTTGGGCAAGTGAAGATAGTGAATTTGTCGCGTCTAAAAAGAATCATTTTGAAGAAGCATTACACCGTGTTGAAGAAGAAAGGTAAAGTAAAATAAAAAGTCAAAGAATTAAGTGACGAGGGATGTAGATAAAATTGAAGGAGAAGGCAGTATTTTGGATTATAATACTTAATTCTTGTCTTTGTATTTTAGATATGATTATGATTTGAGCATTGAAGCCAATCTCAATACCATCGCACTTCTTGAACCTGTTTCGAAAAAAATCTCAGTCATGAGTCTTGAAGAGAAGGCAACATTCCGTTTACCCCCAGGTCTAGGTGGTCCATCTAAAGCTATCTATCAACACATTATCAAAAAAATATATGGTCCGGAACGAGGTGTCGAAATAATCGAACTTGTACATGATAACCCTATCGCAACAGTCCCAATTCTACTTAAGCGTTTAAAACAAAAGGATGATGAATGGAAACGTGCACAGGTATATTAACTTGAATTTGAAATTATATACTAGATTGTTTATTAATAATTGCCATCGTTACTAATTTTTGGTATATATATTTATTTACTAGCGTGAATGGAATAAAATATGGCGTGAGGTGGAATCTCAGAACTACTATAAAGCATTGGATTATCAAGGTGTTACATTCAAGAGTAGTGATAAGAAAGCTATGGGTACCAAAGCACTTTTAAGTGAAATTGAAAGTATTCGAAGTTTGCAACCTGAAAAACGTCTCTTTTTAAAAGGACGACCCATGGTTGTACCTGATGGTGGAAGTCGTTTACCTCCTCAATTTTCTTTTTCTTTTAAAGATCAACCTACGTTCAAAGATGTGACACGCTTAATAATATCTTTCTTGGAGCATCAGGATATGTATAGTCAAGAAGAGTGTGATGGGTTACGGTCTGTCTTGGAAACCTTTGTACCAGCCATGTTTGATGTATTAGATATTTCACCAAGTACTGACTTACCTAAAGGACGTGGTCAAGAGGATGGGGATGAAGACGATGTTATGGCCGAAGCAGATGACGAAGGAGGGGATGACGATCGTGCTGCACCATCTTCTTATGATTCAGATGGTGATGTTGGTATGGGTGAAGCTGGCTCAGGGCGTCGTTCAACAACAACACGATCAGTCAATAACGATAATAATACTGATAAACAAGAATCTCAATCTGGTACAGCTGCTGGACAGTTCTCGAATGATACTCAACAACGTCCAGAAGAACGAAGTGACTCTGTTGGAGGAAATCCATCACCTCCACCCGAAGAACCAGTAGATAATGATCCATTAGATGAAGGCAAACCTAAACCACCAGTTATTACATTTTTTGGAAATGACACATTTTATTGCTTTGTCCGTCTATTCCAAGTAAGTAAATTATTTCGATATCATTATTATCATTATTACTTATATGAGTTTTCCACTAATTAACTAACGATGTATGCTTGTTTTTTATAAAAAAAAATAGCTGGTCTATACCCGCCTTCAAAAAATGAAGTTAGCAGACATTGCATATCGCAAAAACCCAGAAACGACGAAAAAAGCAAATAAAGCGGCTCTTGATCTAGAAGCAGATAATATTACTATTCATGGTAAGTATTGTTCCATTTAATGGGGTGTAAAATTGAATATAGTAATAATAATGCTTATTTATCACTACCATTACTTGTTTTATTTTGAAAACAGATGTTGAAATGGACTTTAGTCATGGTTACTATTATGCATTATTGGATCTTATTGATCTCTTTTTTGACGGAGCGGTCAATCAAGCTACATTTGAAGAATGCTCTCGGTATATCTTTGGCTCAAAAGCATATATTATGTTCACAATTGATAAACTCATTTTACTTTTAACTCGCCATGTAAGTTTAATTAGCTAGGAATATGTGTTATTATTATTTGATGATAAAGAAATTGTTTGTTAATTATATATATATAGATGCATCATATCATGACAGACGTACGATCAAGGCAATTAGTCGAGCTTTTCCGAACTTATAGAAACCTTGAACATCCACCTGATGCTCAACAACTTGCAACATATAAAGTACGAGCAGAGCAGGATGTCATTGGTATCGATCAAAATGTTTATGGCATTGTATTTGTAAGTTGGGAGTGGGTGGGTGTTTTGAATAAAAGAAATAGGGAGAAAGAGAGAATAGGCATATATCGGATATAAGTTATTCTTGTATACTTAAATTTTTTTTTTGCTTATTTTCAACTTTCCAGGATACTGGTACACGGATAATATCTATCCAATTACTTGATCAAGAAGATTATCCATTAGAAACTGATGCACGAATTGCATACAACGATTATATAACGGAGTTTGCTGATTTTAATGTACCAACAAGAGGAATACAAGAACAAGAACTCAAACGACAATTTTTAAAACGGTAAAGAAAAAAAAAGCTGAAGTGAATGAAGTAAAAATACTAATCGAAACAAACTATATCTATCAAAATTTAGAAATATAACTGGAAAACGTAAACGTGAAGATAACGAAGATGCATATGTTTATCCTGGGATGCAATATAAGATTAGCAAAGAATCATATCACATGTTTTATATTATTGACACAGAAGACACATTTATACGGAAACGAAGGACAGTCTGTCAACAAGGATCGACAAGTTCATCAACAAAAAAAGATTCTAAATGGCATAGTTGGCTTGAATCTGACAAGGGTTGGAGTCGTAATGTAGAAAGTAAAGAAATGGCAGAAAAAGAAGCTAAAGCGCTTTTCTCAGGAGTAAAAGAGAATGAAGATGACAGTGCTACTAAGGAAAAAGATCATAAACAAGCAAAAAATTATCCTGAAAAAGATGAACAACAAGTATCATCCGCAACAAATATTACATCAACACAACCACCATCATCATCATCTACATCTACCGAAATTGCTTCCAATATTGAGGTACCGCCACAACAACAGGAATCCGAATCGAAACAAATGGAAAAAGATCCTACAACCGATAATAATAAACCTAAAACCTCACCACCACCGCCATCATCATCTTCATTATCATCACAGATGGATATTAGCAACAACAATTCCCAATAAGAAAGAATAAAAGAAAGATAGTTAATTTTTTTTTCTGATTTTTTGGGAATTAAATTTGTTGTGTGTGAATACAAGTACAATGAAAAAAGAAAATAATACAATAAAAAAATATTTACAAAACTTTAACGTATAAACAATTCAACATTATCTATTATTTGCATAAAACAAATAAGAAGGTCTATTTTTTTTTTTCAAAAAAAAAAAAAAAAAAAGAGTAGTGAAAATCATGTCATTTGAACAGTACTCATATCTGGTACAGCACCATGATCTACTAATATTGTGACCATATCCCACAAATCTTCTTGAACACAAAGTTTAAGTGTTTCGCTATCGGGTTTAAGGCCAAGATTATCCAAAAAATATAAGACCATTTCTTTGTTATTACGTCTAGCTGATGCGCGTAACGCAAAGTTATTATTAAAAGTAGCATCAGCACCGAACGATACTAATGTTTTCACCATATCCAAGTAACCCAATTGAGCAGATTTAATAAGGGGGTATCCTTTGGGTTTATGAGGAGATGCACCGCGTTCTAATAGTTGACGTGCAAGTGTATGAGTTGCTACGGATCCCCATAACCGTGCTGGTATCATTTGGTTGTCAAGACGAATTTTCTTACTGTCATCGTTGTTACCATGACATTGTTGTTGTAGTTGCTGCTGTTTCTGGTCAAATTTTTCCAATAAAGATATTGAAAAAAATCGATATTTTAGTCCTTCTTGAACTGCTTTTATAATATTACCATGGAATTTATGTAGTAACCAGTCCACTTTTGTATAGTCTGAACAATGACGAAGCTGAGGACAAACAAGTGCTAATTGTGCATTAGATGATAGTATAAAGATTTCAGACACTAGTTCAAAAGGCAATAAGTTAATTCGAAATGGTTTGGTTGATAACGATGGTGATAGTTTGAGTCGTTTTGTAGGTCGCGCATGTTTGTAGGGCATCAAAAAGAACAAAAAGAAAGAAGTTGGAGAGAATAGGCTTGATTAAAAGTGGCTTTTATGGTTTATGCGTTTCTATAAAAAAAATTCGGATTTCCATTTCAGGCTCTTTTTTTTCGAACAACTTTTTTTTTCCTTTATTACTCTTTTTAAACAATCATGGCGGATCCTACAACAACCAATAATAAACGTAACAACATCAATGACGATTCTAATAAAGATAAACAAGCCAAGCGTATCAAAGTTGGTGATACTCGAAAAAATACCGATGTCTTCATGGTGCCCCAGGCACCCAAGATCCCAAAGACACAAATTGAAAAAGAAAATTCACGTCGTTTGATTGTTGTTCTTGAGCAAGCAACTCTTGAAACACTTAAAATCGGCAAAAATAAAGAAGGAAACTATCAATTACTTAATGTCGATGATCATTTACATATCTTAAAAAAGAATAATCGTGAAACTTATGAAGCAAGGCCCGATATTTTACATCAGGTAATATATAGAAGAAATAGTATGAGGATCATATTTTTTTTTTGCTTTCTTCAACCAACTAACATATATATATATATATATACTATAGTGTCTCTTAACCTTGTTGGATAGTCCTATTAACAAGGCAGGTTTATTACAAGTTTATATTCATACCCAAAAGAATGTGTTGATCGAAGTCAATCCACATATCAGAATTCCCAGAACATTTAAACGATTTGCTGGTTTGATGGGTAAGTGTTCTTCTTTTGTTTAACGTTAATCAATGTATATTTATATTTGATTAGATAAGAACTTGATTACTCATATAGATATAATTATGTATATATAGTTCAATTGTTGCATAAATTGAGTATTCGAGCTGTGAATGGAAATGAAAAGTTATTACGAGTTATTGAAAATCCTATCGACAAATATCTTCCTACCAACTGTCATAAAATTGGTAAGATTTTTTTTATATTTTTTTATATATATTCTTTTCGGTTTTTAGTTTTCTAAATAAAATAATACTAAATTATGTGGTTTTGGGGGCTTAGCACTTTCATGGGATGCACCATCGGTTCGATTATCAGAATATGTACAAACCATTCCAGAAGACAAGAATATTGTAGTTGCGGTGGGTGCTATGGCACATGGTACTGATGACTTTGCAGATTCTTATGTTGATGACAAGATTAGTGTATCAGAATATTCATTATCAGCATCTGTTGCATGTGGTAAACTTGCTGGTGCAGTTGAAGATTTATGGGGTATTCTTTAATTAAAATTTATTACAAGAATAATTTTTTTCATCTTCATTCATTTTGTGTATATATTTATATTAAAGAAAAAATAGCATATAATAATTTTAAGTCAAAATAATAATAATATTATTGATAAAGTTGGCCTTATTGTTATTATTGCTTATAAATAGAGATGATGAATATAATATCAGTGTATAGTGTGTGAAGTTGGATAGATATATTACAGTAATACGAAACGAGAGGTTATTACATGTCCGTTGCTCTTTAGTTTTTTGTTATATATTACAGTCGATGGTGTAGCGTGAATGAAGTGTATTTAATATGTTATATTGTATGTTTGTGGAAAAGGAATGGATGCTTGGAGTGGTAGAGGCCAAAAAAAAAAAACCAGGACATGTGGTGTTATGTCTGGTAATCACTCTTCATATAATTTTTAGGTGACACCAAATGGAACGTGCATTTACCAAGATAATCAACCCCGCTTTCACACAACTGAATTTAAGAAAGATGCAGATCAAATGATTTCTGTAATACGATAGCATCCAAAGGTTGTGGTCCATATAATCAAAAATAAGGTTATAAATTTTACTTGATAGCCTTTTTAAAACTATAAGAAACAAAATTTTATTGAGTTTTTCAAGTATTTATTGGTAGCAAATGTTCATTGATATTATAGATATTGTTGCCTTACAATGAATCGCATACTGTATATTAAAAAATGAATCATAATAAAGCTTAATTATCAACGCGCTTTTCAGTTTAATTTTGACACGCGACCATTTATCAGTTTAGATAGTATAACATTTTTTTTATTCATAGGTATAATTATCCGTTTATACGTATACGATATAGTAATAAGTAAAACTTCCACATAAAATAATTGATCATAAGAAAGATATTCTCGTAGTTTTTTTCTATTTGTAATAGATGAGTATATGATTGGGACACATGAAAGAAAAAAGATGATTTGTAATTTTATTAGTAATAAACAACCAAGGAAAATTATCTAGTGAATAGGATACAAAAAAAATAAGATACTGAATTTGAAGAGTTCAAAAAATGACATGCCTTTGTCTGGCTATGGTTCTTTGGCGCTCCTCTAGTCACGTTTTTTTTTTTTTTTTTTTTTTTGTGATTTGAATGTTGTACTGTATCGGGAACGAAAGATGATGACAAGATTATTTTTTCGATGCGACCCGAATGTAGTACACGTTTTTTCCAAATTATTTGCGCCAGGCTGAAATAATTTTGCGTCAATGAGAATGGAAATTTTGCGTTACATATAAAAAGATTTTGCGTTGTCCGGGGAATCAATTCGCGTCAGTGATTTTGCGCTAATGGTTTTGTGTTCCTGTTTTTGCGCCTAAATTTTTGCGTGAAGTATTTGCGTCAAAGTATTTGCGTTGTCATCTGTACTTCTCGTATATCAACTTTTACTTTTTTGAAAAACTATTTATGAAACAAAAAAATATACAACAAACTGTAACAAAACTTTTTTTTCAAGGTAAGCATCAAAAAATGAATGCGCATGCTTGATTCATCCAATATAATCATCCTTTACTCGTTTAAACCATGATGATCAATATAAATAATGAACAATTATCGCTTACTACTATTCTTCCTCATATATATTAATATATATACTGAATCCTTCTTCTCCATCATCTCTTCCTTCTTTTCACTACGGCATATCATACTACTCATTCTAATTTCTCTCTTTTCACTTCAATTATTTTTGTAACATACTATTGTTACCGTAATTTCAGAATTGCTTATACTTTTAAATAAATATAATTAAATAATAATCTCGTTTTCTCTCTTTTTTTTGTATCTTTTTTTTTTTTTTTGGCTTTGTTATTCATTTATTGTAGTATTGTAACAGTCAGTATCCGTATCTTGAAAGAGGATGATTTCTATCATATATTGATCACACCATTCTTCTCTTCATAATTAAATTTTCCATTGTGATTTATTTTGTAATGATTGTAGATATAACCCATATTCTTGAGTTTGGCATATTCGAACGCAGTTCTTGATAGTACATAGCATCGTTCCCCCTAGTCTCAGTTAATTGATCCAGTCGAACAAATGATGATTCACTTTGGTGAACCATCACCACTAGTAAAGAGAATGTATAGAAATTACTAAAAGTTAATCATCGTGAAGAAATATGATGCATTATTTTACATAAATTATTTAATCCCTAAGCAACACCACGAGAAGAAGAAAAAAATAGATTAAGCATACACGAAAGCTTACCAAATAATCGTTTCCATTGGACTCTACTTTTGGACTAACACGTTTACATTGATTGAGTATGTCTGTGA
Source organism: Circinella minor (assembly GCA_016758965.1). Lineage (NCBI taxonomy): Eukaryota > Fungi > Mucoromycota > Mucoromycetes > Mucorales > Lichtheimiaceae > Circinella > Circinella minor. Next base: position 38,243 of record JAEPRB010000128.1, on the reverse strand, counting down.
TTATATATGGTAGATCTTGTCAAAAAAGCACTTACCAAATTCTTTTTTAGCTTTCTTACTTCGTCATGGATAACAGATGGCCAGAATTTGTCAACTGATTTATAAGAGGGGGTGTTTTGAACAATAAAATCGAAGTGGGTATCAACAAAATCGGCGATTGTAGGATCTTCATGAGTTTGAAGGTATTCACGAACAACTTTGTATAAAAAGAAAAATAAAAATAATTTAGTATATTGAACGTTATATATTTTGCTTTATTTTCACACCTTGTTGAACCTCCTGGGTTGTCATGGGAACGATCTATGCAACAGAAGAAAGATAACAATATCCAATATCCAAAGATTAGTAACTAGTAACGACACAACTAAAAGTAGTGCCATCCCCTCTATGACTGTGTTTAATTTGACTCCACTGTCTTCTGTCACGTTGTTGATCCTGCCTTACTATCCTCCCGTCCTCTGTTTTAAATTTACCACACCATAGATCATAAAAAAAACCTTAAACATGCACTAGTACTTTCTTTAATAACTCTTGATCCTTGATAAATAATAGAAGGACTTTATATTGCTAAGATTATATATGTATATAGTTTGTATTATTCTTATTTACCAGCAAGCTATCTTTTACTTTAATCCTATATTTATTCATCTAAAGAAGTAGTTCCTCTGGTTTTGAGATAAATTATATATAGGTTGTTACGATTCTGAAAATAGCTTATATAAAAATAAACAGTTTGTCTAACTCGCTTTTTTCTTTTTTTAATAGTTATCATGCGTATTCTATGCTTTGTTTTACTACAAGTATTGTTATGTTTATTTTTTAATATCTTTTCCTGGGCAATGAATGTATTACAGGTTATAATTTCTATTATTATAATTACTCTATATATAATAATAATTTACGATGTGTTTAATTTAAATTTGTCATGTAACTTTAATAAGATGTTGTATAAGTTATTTCATTATCATCATACTACTAAACGAAAATAAAACAGAACACAAGCATTGTTTTTTTATCGTCATTGTATGTTAGAAAAAATTATTTATTCAAAGGTACACTTGCAGGACAGGGTAGTGGAGTCAAACTAAACATAGTTATGGGGTGCACGACTTTTAGTACTGCCACCAGTAACCACCTTATTTTTGTAGAGGGGGTGAATTCCACCCACTTTTTTATATTCAGACAACTCAACAGCAACACTAACAATAAAAAGGCTTTTCTTCTCCACACAACAATATGGTAAAAAGATTATTATTATAATTATTATAATTATGGTGTAATGCTATAACATTTATTTCTAATGTTTTAAATTTTTTTATTAACACCATATGTAGACATTATTTCACGTTAGTGCTGGCCCATCGTATTAAAATAGAAGTGTAACTTCTATATATTTCTTTGAAATTTGCACTGAAAAAATGAAGGTGAAAAGGTTCATTTATTACCTGGAAACAAGCTAAAAAATCAAGACTTGCGTTCAGTTAAGTATTGAGTAAATTTTTCTTCCTATCTATTGTTTACAATTATTTTCAAGGGTTCTTTGATGGACTCATCATGACCCGAGTAGACTATGTCTGCGCCGGTGTTGTTATGTGGTTGATGTCGTTCGTTCTACCGCTGCTTCCGCCCTTGTGGTTGACCCATGTAGTTCGTTCTACCGCTGCTTCCGCCCTCCATTACAACACTGTATGTCGGCTATGTGGTTGACCCATGTAGTTCATTCTACCTCTGCTTCCGCCCTTGTGGTTGACCCATGTAGCTTGCTCTACCGCTGCTTCCGCCCTCCATAACGACACTTTATGTTGGCTATGTGGTTGACCCATGTAGTTCATTCTACCGCTGCTTCCGCCCTTGTGGTTGACCCATGTAGCTTGTTCTACCGCTGCTTCCGCCCTCCATAACGACACTTTATGTTGGCTATGTGGTTGACCCATGTAGTTCATTCTACCACTGCTTCCGTCCTTGTGGTTGACCCATGTAGCTTGTTCTACCGCTGCTTCCGCCCTCCATAACTACGATTTCTTCTATGCTAGTTTATATAGCATACAAATCATTTTTTTATTTCATCTTTTATTAACTAATGTCTTATTTTTACATTATCTACTTTTATTACACATCTATATCTAAGAGAAATACAAATGCTTTGAATTTGTAAGCGCTCCAAAGAACATGGAGACTAAGAAGGATTGAGGAGGAGACTGCTATTGACGTGATTAATGCTATGGTAAATAAAAAAAAAATATGCCAATGGTTATAAACAGAAGTAATCTTCGTTATAATATTTATTTTTCTAACTATACAAAAAAATAGTAATGAAAAATCGTGAACGTAATAAATGTAGTATATTTACAGCGGTAAAATATCAAAAAAAAAAAAAAATATTATTATATATTTTATATAAATATATGTGTCACTAAATCACGTGCTTTTCTTTTTTTCTTTTAAAAAGGTGAAAGCTGTAACCGAATTTTAACGACGTTCAGGACTTTTATCACAACGTTCTTTGAGTAAGATGATGAACGAAGTACACAAAGCAGATGATGTCAAACAATCACCCAATATTACCGCCAATTCACCTATTAGTGAAAAACAACTGAAACTATATACCAGTAATTCCACAGCAAGCGGTTAGATGAAGCACTGAATATCATTTATCTTGGATAACAAGCAATTCTTTAATACTTCTTTTTGTCAAATCCAATCTATTTTTTATATTATCACATGTGGTTTTAATATCTAAAACATTCTAAATGGACTATTTAGTTCAATCTTAGTATAAAATATATTTTTAGCCATTTCCTTTTGAAATCGCTTCTATACAAAAATCAAGTTTAATATAACTGGGAGAAGAGTCTAATCTTTTTTTTTACCTTGTACTAATCTGTAAGTTTGCTTTTTGTAGTCCATCAAATAATACTATTAAGTAAAGTCGTGTCAGCAGAAAGAGCTTTGTTTCGCACGCGGGCAATAGCCGTTAGTTTACTTTGGACAAGGTTGGTGATATCGAACCGCTTTCCACTCATAAAAAAGTAAATCTAAACCATCTCAAAAACGCAAAACAAAAGTGATTGTAGCGTCATGGAATTAAGAATGTAAAAATACCAGAGATTCTAAGGAATCTACCCCTGATATAGCTGAAAGATCTTTTTGAGAACAAGGTTATCATATCTTTAACTTGTGTCGAATTTTGTGACAATTAGTTCATATTTTTTCAATAAATCATAAAGACTAATTGTCGCAAAAAAAGTATTAAGACGGATGTGCTTTTATCTTCTGTTACGTATGTAAAAAAAAATATTGCCACATTTGTTTAAGAAAAAAGTATGCTGCCAGAGCTATATTTCACAGCCGTTATTATAAATTCTGTAATTCTGCCAACAACCTGAAATGACACTGCCTTTGTAATTTTCAGCTTTTACCAACCAAAAGTCCCTCCAACGCCAAAGTGAAAAAGGTGGCACCCCATGATGGGAAAAAAGCCCCGTGGATCATTAGTAGTAAATAATTATATCAACATTTATTATTTATTTTCAGTTACAGAATGGCTTGACCAATTGTTTCTAGATGAATGATTGTACTCCATTGTATCAATCTAGTTCACCAAAATGGGATAGTAAACCATATTATAAATAAACAATAATGATCATTATGAATTAACAACACTTTGTCCTTTTTCATTATAAAATCTATGATGTATGTTCGGATTTTACAAGGTTTATCATATCCTATATATATTTACTACCTTTATTATTTTATTTATCTTTTATAACATTCGCATTACGTATAGTTAAATCTGTACATAAAGGGAAAAAAAAGGTTCCACGATAAAAACGTAGAGTTATCATATGAATTACAAGTAAGTCAATTCTCTAAATAATAGAAAAAGTAAGCACTCATTTACTTTTACAACTCATCTGAAATGCTGTATACTTCAATATGCATTAGCTACTGGAAGTTATTCAGCAACAAATTCTAAAATTAATAACACATGTTTCGTCGTCTTTTCTATATGTATAGTTATATTTGTAAAAGTTGATATAGTTGAGATACTTAAATGAGTATAAGCGTTAATATAAAACAAGATAAGAATAAATTGATAACGGGATAGGACTTGTGAAAATCTTTCAAGTATTTTATTATATGAGGAATAAGATGATAAAAAGATAATTATTTCTATTACACGACATATATGTATATATATAGGTTTTAGATGATATGCATTTCCTCTATTTGTAAATGATATTATATTATATTGAATTGTATGTTATACAATTATGAATAAATAAATTAAGTTTGATTATTGTAGATGTCTATTATTATAAAGTGTCATTATGATAGAATTATTACGTATTTGTAATTTGTTGTCAGTATCATAGTCGATTATTTGTTTATTTAGAAAGCAACCGATGTGAGATTATTTTAGAGTTTTTATATGTTAGTTTATATTTGAATTGCTTGAGATGAAGGATTGACGTGTGTCACACAACAATGATGATTCATTGAGTCAGAAGTTTAATTTACTAATAAAAAATTTGTAGTTAAATATATACATGTTTGGTATGGATTTAGAAGGGCACAACGTAATTTTCAAAATAAAGACAAAAGAACAATTGGTATAGGTAGTATTGAAACTATTCAAAATTATCATTTTTTTCCTTCTCTATCATATAGACATTCGTTTTCATTTATTCAAAAATGACAATCGAATTGCTAATGATTTGATATATTTATAAAAAAAAAAGTAAAACGAAATAAATTCACATCAATTCTGTATATAATATATTAAGTAAATAAAAAAGAGAAAGAAATATAAATACGTATTCGTTAATCTTAGTCAATCGCAACCGGGACATTATGCAATTAAAATGCTAGTAAATACAGTATAATACATAATATAATCATTTAGTATAATGCTCACTACTTCTCTTTGTGCATGCACAAAAAGTATTTTTGGTACCATTCAATTAGTTCGTTATCTTCTTTTGTATGTAAGTACTATTGTTACGTCCCGTTCGGATCGTATTTAATAGAATAAAAAGAAAATACAAGAAATTCAGAGTAAAAGACCCAAGGAATAAAGAAAGTTATGTCAAATAACTTATTCAACAAAGAGAAAAATAAATAAAGGGCGGTTTTATAACTAGTAAATTCGACCGATCAAATAGTCAGGAAAGAAAGTTTATTTCAATAAAATGAAGAAAGAGTGAACTAATTGTTATATTGCAAAGAAAGGAAGAAACTATCCTATGTACGTATTCTAAATAATTGACTATCTGTTTCCTTAATCCGAATCCGATTTTAGGTAAAAATGAATCTGATGTTAGGTCAAAACGAATCCAGTTTCAGGTAAAAATGATTCTGGTTACCAATATGGATGAACTTCCTTAAACCGATGTAAACTTAATTATTATTTCTTGTAAAGAAACTTCTGGTACTGCTTCCTTCATCTAAGTTGGTAAAAGAAATGTGATAATAATAATAATAGTAGTAATAATAGTAATAAGTAGTTATAATACTGAAAGAGAAAAAAATAAGATAAAAAGAAATATAATAGAGAGAGGGAGAGAAAAGAGAAAAGAGGGGAAAACCCGAAAAGAGGGATAACACTATATTATTTTTCTTGAAGCTCCTGATCAGGTGTCAATCGACGATATATGACTAATCCTGTATATTTAAACTTGTCATCAATCCGTTTTACTTTCTTAGGAGAAGATGTTATGTTGTCAAATTCGTACACATCTCCATTAGGAATTGTGGATATGGATTCAAAGTGAAAACCAGTCGACCTAGTAGCTAATACCCGTCCACAGAGCTGATATTCGAATTTTTAAAATTTAATTTTCAATGGGTAATAGATCATACTTCGTGATAACTCCCCATGTTTCTTTCGCCACTCAAGATCGTGATCCTGGTATCTGTTCGCCACAACAATAAACTTAGCATACTCGACGATCTGGCGTTGCATAAGTAGTGATTTGTCGAGGAAAACCTTGTAGTCCATAACAATTTCCTCCAATAATCACCCAAATTTGCTAATCGCCAGTCGCTTAAATCTTCTTCGATAAAATTTTCATCGTTCAAATAAAACATAGCTCGTTTTGTTCTTAGCTTGTTCTTATCTTGTGTATCTTCTGTTATCCATGCTTTTAATGAATTTTTTGTAGGAGGTAAAATTTTATGAACTTCAGCTTTAGTGCGAAACTGGACGTGTTCAAGAAATCTATTGATACAATGATTGCCAAGAATACATTCACAGACATCTATTGGGTCGCCAAAGGATCCTCTCTCTTTTAATCCGTATTTTACTTCATTGTCCCATATAAACTCCCGTGCTGACAATATACCACTTGTAAAGTCATGCTGTTGTACAGCCTTCCAAAGGTTGGCAAAAAGCTGAGCTCTTGGGTTATCATCGATTCTGAGAGCCTCAGAAATATAGGGCATAACTGATCTTGATATAATATTGAAGAGACAATCAATAAAGCAAGCGTTTCTCTGTTTGGAACAATATTACGTGGATAATCAACCTCAGGCTGATCATTAACAAATCTGCATATCAATGGGTTAGTAAGAATTATTAAACAGATGTAGTGCCTTCTCTCAATTTACATCCATTTTTTTTGCTTGCTTTTTGTCTCGATACTCTTGTTTCTTTTCTTTTTGAAATTGATCACGGACCTCAGACTGTCTCATTGCCCAGGCTTTACGTGCCTCAATAGCCGTGGTTCTGTCTTCTTCTTTATTGGCGCTGTTTTCATGCTGATGATTTTCCACTGTATCTATATTTCCAAGTAAATATTTGTATTATGAATCTCAATAATGATAAACAAATAACTATTTGATTACTTAATGACGCACTTTCTGAAGTTCTTTCTCAATCTTTTTTTTTTTTTTTTTTTTTTTTGGCAGACAACTTTCATTAATGTTTGATTTTTGGCTTGTTTTAGTAGAAGTTTTTCTTTTGTGCAACTACTGCTTCAAGGTATCTGGAGCACATCCATCATTGACAATTTTCTTTTAGGTTTACGGTGGCTATTATTATACACAGTGTTCTTAGCAACGCGATTAACGAAACGAACTTGGATAACTGTATTAATAAAACTTACGTTTATGACGCTTTTGTATAATTGATATTCTTGCCTGAAAGAACTCATTGAATATTATGTTCTTCAGTAAGCAAATAGTTGAACAGTTGAGAGAGTGTGGCGGCGATTGGCTTGTCTTTTTGTACAAGACGATATATGTTACGATGAAAAGCTTCTACACCATTTGTTGTTTTGGTTGAATTCTGAAAAAGTTGGTCTCGCATCAATGATTTAGATCGGAATTATAATGCTGCTGATTTCTGGGTTCAACCACCATGATACTCACTCTTTGATACTTGGAAAATCTTTTAATAATCCTTCAACAACGGCATCAAAAATTCCTGGGACATTTGCTTCATATATTGTTTTAGTTTACTCTAGGAAAGAATTAACTTGATCTGTAGATATCAATTAATCATTTTTCGAAATTCTTTCAACGGAATTTTTCCGATGGTAATAGCATCCTTTGAGATATACCTCTGGTTTCGTTCTTGAAAAAGGAAATGATGATGAAAAAGCTTGAAAAAGCCCAGTTCTCTGAGCTTGTGAGAAGTCCATCATGATACCGCACATACATGGATCTCCATCTTCATTCGTGGGTATTTTTAGTTCTTTGAACATAGCAATGAAGTATGCATTGAAATACATTGTAGTCAAACCACCAATGACAGCTTGGAAAACAGGTACATATTTTTCCAACTCTTCCATAAAAATGACACAATTACACAAGTAGTAGCCATCGTTAAAGCAAGCATAGGTAACGTCTGTGATGATTGGGTAGTCGTGGAAATTTGCATAATGAACGATGATGGGAGATCCAAATGGTATGCAAAACGTTTTTGGGTTAATATCCATTGGTGATTTTAAATATTCGGGAAACTCAGTGTCAAGCTTATCAATTGAATCTTTAAGTGATTCAATGAGAGCAACCCCATTAACAGTGAATCCATATGCTGCAAGGACATTACGTCTGTGGTACCCTATCTTTCCCAAGTGCTGAAAGTCTTCGTCAATGCCACATGCAGGCTATAGTGGATTCAACAGCCTATCAATGCTAGTTCCGTGAAGAAGTTTCATTGGTTTCTCTGAGGGAAATTCAGGTACTCTTTGAGTAAACTTCAGGATAGACTCTTTTTTTATATGTGCCGCTTCATATTTGCCATGCGTGTGTGTCCCTTTATGTTCTAAAATACCGATGTTGCCTATGAACTTAAAATTTAAGCGAACGCCACACTCGAAATGTTAAATTGTTTCCTGTTTGCATAATGAGCAAGGTTTCAAAGTTTGTGCCTGGATTATTGACATTGTGCTTCCTGGCTTAAGATTAACTCCATGTCGTTTGCAAGTAATGTTGACACAACGTAACGATCCGAGACAAGTTTTGGGTGGTGCTGATAGCAGTGACATTTTTTATAGGATTGCTATTTGTTTTAAATAGCTGCCAACCAATATCAGTTGGTCGCTCAAATGTTCCACTGTCTTTCACGCGAAGAGTAATTCTCATTTCTTGGTCACCATCAATAAATCTTTCGAATTCAGTTTTCATGTTTGCATTCATCTTCTGCTATACAGTTGGAAGACAACAAAAAAAGGGGGGAAGAGAACAAAAAAAAGGGGGAAGAGAACAAAAAAAAGGGGGAAGAGAACAAAAAAAAGGGGGAGAGAACAAAAAAAAAGATGGGGGAGGACTGTTTTACTTCTATTAACGAAAATGGAAGTACCCAAAAACTATGGCACCCCCATCCAGGATCATTATAGTAACACGAAATCGATCGGAAACATCTGTTGCTAATTCCAGAATTTGGACTCAATTGAAAAAATGCTTTTTTTGAAAAAAAAAAACAAAAAACAATAAGTTATGCTACCATTGTTACTCATCGATAAACAACGGTCTGATGTTGTACAAGAGGATTTTACTCAATGCACATTGATCCTGAGAATGAATATGTGCATAATACAGATATTAATACCAGCTTAGCAAGCGAGCATGCACGGTTAATTTGCTCTCCTGATTTTTTATTGTACATGAGCTTTTTTTCAATCGGGATTAAACATGTGTGGGGGTGCTAAAAGTCTGATCTACAGGACAAGATATTAGCCTTATTTCTTCTTGTGGAATGCACGTTCACAAATATAATGTATATAAAAATTACTTGAAAGTATATCATGTTTGATTCAATAAGCATTGGCTAATGCTCAAGATCCTGCTATCTGTTAGCCAATATAACGACACACGGTACTTGAACTTGCTTGTGCTCGTGTATACACCTTAATTAAAAATAAGGAATTACAGCTTTTATTAAGTAGCCAAACAAATCAGTAACAAGTAATTTGGTGCGAGTAAAAAGTATACGCTCTAGTAATAAATCCTGATTAGTCACATTATCATTATGAAACTAATAAATATAACAATCCAAGCGACTGCACCCAATGCATAATAGTTGAAGTTGAAAATGATTTGCTAGTAGAATTAGCTGCATTAGTGATGAGAGTGAATTATTCCTGTACAACAACAGCTCTTAGTAATAATAACATCTTTTTTTTTGGCTCTGTAGTAACCCCACATAATAGTAACTTTTTCTTTATTTTTATTTTTACAAAGTTATATAACATAATTTGCTTTAGGGATAGAAAATTAAGGGACACCCAGCATTTTGAAAAAAAATAACACCATTTAAGCACTATAGCATAATATTAAGAATAGGCTTTGTAGGTACAAAATATAAGCATAGAGTTGTAAATATTTTAAGCCAAAAAGCATAATTTTTGTAAGGAAGCCTTTTTACTTCACCAATGACATTCCAATCAGACACCTGCACGGAGGTACTTGTGTTCCTGAAATTTTGAACCCCTTCATCGTTCCCCTTTGTCCATTTAAATTTGCTAAAGCCCCACAACAACGGTTCAAAGAAGAGACCTTGCTGAAGAGTTTCAAAATTAATTATATCATTAATATATAAATGGTGTATATTTAAAGTTATCCGCATAAATTACAAACATTACCTAAGCTGAAAACACCACGACATAATGATATGGTTAACAAAGTAGCTTTTATATAGTCGTATTATATTAAACGCTGGTCAACCAACAAATGGAGAGCTACCAATAGAGCTGTATCAAGCGAATCTATTTAATGTTAAACTCAGCAGCAGCAGAAAAAGTAACCACGACAACAAACAGCACAGGAGCTATTATAACTTTAGGAAAAGGAATATTCTAAAATTCGTGAAAATGCATATTGCCGATCTGATTCATAATAATGAGTCTACAAGCGTAATCAAGAAGTGATAACCCCCAACAAATAAACAGACATCAACATAACTCTTCTGATAGATTACGTACGTAGTCTTTATCTATGTAAATTACGTAGAGAAACATTGACTATATTATATAACCAGAGGAAAAAATTTTAAATCTCAAAAAAACATTCGTATTGATATTTAGCGTAGAAACACTTATACTTTTACACATCTGTACAATTTTATTTGGATATAATTCAACTAGAGAAAATCCGCATTATTATATATAACTAAAACAAAATCTTGTGAAATTTCCATGACGACAATATCTATATAAATAAATATAAAATGGTTGGTGACTGAACGGCTTTTGGTTGACAGGTTAGCAAATACTAAAAATTAGATTGACGGATAAAAGAAAAGTATTGACATACCACTAAATATTTATCAGACCAGTTGGTAATGTTGTTATTATATTCTTAAATTTTATAGACGACATGTACAACGAAACTTTTCTCGAACGCAACAGTAGAAACTGCAATGCATGGCTTAATATTTATGGTGTTGTATATACAGTACATCTTCTGCAAAAAACCCTGCAGATACTTACAGTATTTTATTACCCAACAAATAATCTGATTATTATTTATTTACGCTCGGCGTTCACTATTGTATTATGACTATTATTCTTACATTTGATACGACGTCTTAATATATGCGTCACGTTGCATCGTTTATTTTTTCCAAAGAAGAGAGAAAAGGCTGTCACAATAATAGCATGCAGTAAACTCAATCTAAAAAAAGGCAACGGACCGAGATAGCTTACAACTCTCAGAAAAAATTTTCATTTACATTATTCTTTCAAATACTAAACAAACTGAATGAATTTATTATTGTGGGAAGCGGTTTATTATAGTATTTGCGCTTTATATATGTTTAATAATAATCCTTGCCAAATGTCTAAAAAGCAGTAATGGTGATTTTATGTTTGAAATAATAATAATGTATATTTATATTTATATAAACGAAAGCGTGTAATGGCGACAAATGAAAAAAAAAGATCGATTGTTTATGTATAAATATAGTAGATCACTAAATCTGCGAATATTCGCAGGAGAATAATGTCAATAGGTTAAATAAAAAGAATACAATCATAGATACATTGATATATAAAGAAAAGAAGAACGAGCGATACATGGTGCACATAAAGTATTTCCCCCCCCCCTGTACCCCAAAAAAAAGCAAGTATAAAATCCTGGGGGGTCAAAAAAGAATGAGGGGTTTATGCATATAAGAAACGTTTCTTGAATAAACTAAAAAAGATATTAGCACATAGAAAAAAAGTGGAAAAGAAAAAAGTAGAGAGTGTATAGTAGGATGTGAAAAAATAAAGAATACTTTAAGGCTGTTTATGCTTGCATAATAAAAGAATAAAGAAAAATAAGAAGTAAACGAAAAAGATATAAAAAACAGAAAAAAAAAAAGAAAAATCGTTATTGATTATAAAAATTATCATAAGCTGTTGTTGGTTAATATTATTGGGTTTAGTCGGATGCGTAGCCTCGGCGTACATTGAGTTTTTCTGAAGTTATTCTTGCAACTAGAGGGTAAATTGGGTAACTAGGCCCTTGATCAACTGCTGCCAATGTAAAGGCGGAAAAGGTTCTACATGATAGTTGATCTATAAAATCAAAAAGATTAGAAAATAAACCTATTAGCATTTTACTCTTAACCTTTTCCTAAAACAAGCTTTTTTATCGTATCAATACTATTGATCTCTCTTTACCCATTACACTAGGTATTGCTTCCTTTGTCACATGATCGGCCGAAGTGGAAGACATTGCTGATGTTGCTGCTTTGTCACTACTTGTTGAATGGTGATCGGATAGTGGTGATAGAGGTGAAAAACTTTTAATTGGGGAAGTATTACCCCGTTGTTGTCGTGGCCATTGCGTGATCATCAAGGAAGGGCAGCTAGCCTGTTTCATGATGGACTTTGGTTCTGAAACGTAAAGGGATGGTAGATATTAGTACAGGCAGCATTGTATATATACATAAATGTTTAAGCAATTTTTTGTTGTATTACCATGATGATCAGCATTTAGTGCTGAAAGTGGTCGTTTTACCTTTCGAGTTGAAGGTCCCATCCACTGTAGGCGTTGTTTTTCTCTCTCTCCAGAAAATTCGGCTGCTATTGTCGATCCAGTGCTGTTATTATTAATATTACGTTTGCTATTACTGGTCTTATTATCTATTGCTGTTGTCCACCCCATCATTAAAGCAGTTTGCTTATTGCTGTTCAAATGGTGGGCAGATCTTTTTTTACTAGCACGATGAATGCATGGAATTCGATTAGTAGCGCAGTATGCACACGGCTGACCTCCATCACACTTGGTCTTGCGACGACGACAGGTTTCGCAAGCTGATCCAGAGCTAAGACGTCGTGGTACAGCGTTGTTGTTTTGCTGAGGGAGTGTTGATTTTGTCGAACGAAGCATATCATGCTGATAAAACTGATGATGGTCGCGATCGTCTTGGAAAAAAGCAATTCGCCATGGTTTATTATTTAAGTGCTCACCAGTCGGACTATTCGTGTTGTTACTGTTAGAGCAATAACGACAATCCATTGGATCATTGCAAAGGTTAGTCTTAAACATACAAGGTAATCTGCTGTCCTGTTGAGGGTAGCGACTACAAAAGTACGCGGCATCGCCCTCGTATGGATGATAAAGAGGCTGTTTTGCAATTGGGAGGGAGAGCGATGGCTGCGACATGTATGAATATAAAAAGTGTAGTTGTTATCGTTGTTGTAGTAGCTGTGAGTTTTGTGGTTATGAGTGAACAGAAAAAGGAACGGAAAAAAGAGCACAAGTTCTTCTCTCCTTGTAAAAAAAAGGTCTGTAATTTATTTACAAGCGTGGCACCCTTTTATAATTCGTCAACTGTTTGTATTTGGTAAGAAATAGACATATGGGGGGAGCGTCGCATGTATGATTTTTGTGGGTGTGGATGTATTATTTGGTGGCAAATAGAAAAGCACATACATTCAGTGAGCCGATCCGAGAACTATTGCCAAAAAGGTACGGCATGTGCGCTTGCCAGGAAGTAAATCCCCCATTATACACTAAACTAAAATGTGATCATTATAAAGACCAGATTTGCAAAAGTAAAAAAAAAAAAAAAAAAGAGCGAGTCTAAATCAACAAATTTGTAAATTCTCGAATTTCCGCTACAATAGAGGGAAGGAATTTTCACCCCTTCTCGCACCAAGACAAATGTTTTTGGTGAAAGATGCATATAATACATGGTATGTTGCACCAACATCTCCTGTCCATGGTTTTCCTTATTTATATTAGTTATTTGCCTATAAAGTTTGTATATTAGAGAGTAAGTTACAATCAATCTATCGTACTTGTATCAAGCTTCTCTTTCACTCTCATTCTCACTCCATTTTTTTTTCTTTCGCCACGTGTATTTGATGGAGCTAAGGCGCTTTATTCAGTATATATGTTTATATATAGTATGATTTACTTGTAAAATAAACTGATACCATTTTAGTATATTTGCCGCTCGCCTTCTTCACATACACTAGCTTTCCATTCTGCAAAAAAAAAAAAGATAATTTGTTCCCACAGTCTCGGGTTTCTTTTTTACAATAATAATAAAAAACCAATTAGTTGTTTCCAACAACACTCCAAAAAAAAAGTCATGACTACTCTCTTTTCTTAATAAACTTGAAGCCATTCGGGTTAGCATCGGAATGTGTTTATTTATTTATTTTTAATATATCGTTAATGCTTTATTTTGTTATTCTTTTTTTTTGTTTACTAAGATACTACATATTTACCCAAAAAATTGATGTATTAGCACTAAGTGTATCTTGTGTCACTCAAGTAAGCATCGTCGTCATTCTAAATCATTCTCTCTCTTTGTGTGTGCGCTGGTCAAGACTGTGGCTCTACTGTATGTTTGTGTACACATGGCTGCAATAAAAGAAACTTCTGCTGTACCCAATATAAATAATAAACAATCACAATTTCTTCATCTCTTACACCCCCCTGTAAACCTCCTCGATCATCCTAAAAAAGAGCCCGCTTCTAGCCTTTTTTAGGACGCTGTCCTCTATTACGGTTACAGTGAGCTCTGCGATGCCACGCTTTTTAACATGTTGCATTGATCAATTAATTGTGTATGTAGTACTAATAACATTTAGGAACGGCTTTTTTTAGCTTCCTGTTATGAACAGAAATTAAAAAACGTAGATTTTAATATTGAAACGAAAAGAAATAAAATATCAAGAATAATAATATAAATGGAAAAATAAAGCGCAAAACTAAACATTAAGAAAGAGTACGATTGTCTTGACTAAGGGTTGAAGATGGTGTTGGACTCCAATAATTGTATAATTTATAAATCCCCGTGGCTCCAATAGCTAAAAATACTGCTCCAATAATAAAAGGTGTTAGAAATAGACTACCGATAGTTAATCCAACGGCTGTAATAAAGATCCCAAGCAAACTAGCTACACATGCTGCGACAAAAAGTGTTGCAAAGACATAAAGTGTAAATATTGTCAAAGGTAAAGCAGAAAGTGCACATAGAACATACACCAATACCCGTACATCGGGGCTAAAAAAAATATGCACGCATATATCCCTTGTTACTCAAACTAGTAGCATCATCATCAACCGCTCCTTACATAAAAGTGTATATTATGTTCCTTACTATTGCCACAGGGCTTTTGCCACTTGTTCTAATGTATACCAGTATGTCAGTGCGACTTTACGTACAAGCAACCAATAAGGTTCTACTTGCTTAATATATGGCTCTAAAAATGCCGGCCATGCTGAAGTATTTGAATGAGAAGAATTGGTATTGAATGCATACGATTCTTTTGACAATGTCTCCGCCATTATTTAAAAGAAATAAAAATATAGTAAAAATTAAAGAAATAAAAAGAGGAAGATTATTGTAGTGAAACTACTGGATTCAGAAAAAGTACTGCTGCTGTTAAGGTACCATGACTGCCATGGAAACGCCAGTATATAAGACACTGAGTTTTTAATTTCTGTTTCTGCAATTTCCCGAGTTCCACATAATATAATCTACGCGCAATGACCATCAATAATAATAATAACAATAATTAGATTATTATGAGATTTATTTTTTTGTTGTAAAGAGCTTTTTATACCAAGCAAAAAAAGAGTCTATCCCTTTCTTATTTTTGTTGGTGTAACAAATTCGGGTTGTCCATATGATTACTAAAGCGTTGAAAAGAAACCACAGTATATAAAAAATGAGCTAGATAGAACAATGGACTTTGTGTTACAAGTTAATAATAACAATAATTTGATAATCGAGACCTTGTGATACATAAAGTAGAGATTATAAATGAAATGTATTCAAACACTGTCAATCCTTTCGACGAACATAGCTTCGGTAGCTATTTAGTGCATACGACACACAAACATAGAATAATTTATTGTTTACCTCGCAGTCTATGAATTTTTTTAAACAACCCCCTACAATGTCATGACACACTAGGGAATATCAAATGAAATTGAACGTCTCACATATATATAATTAATATAGGTAATTGTGTTAATTTAGCTCTCTTCCTTAACGAGCAATACTTGTGATAAACAGATAGATAACATACTAGAGAAACTTTAAGCTCTTGCGAATTATAATATTATTAATAGGGTGATATGATTTGCCAAGTAAAATAAGATGACATTTTTTCACAAGAAATGAACGACTACCCCTTACTAATTCTCTTGTGGAATACATTAATATCTGTTGTTGACTCTGTGGGGTATAGAAAAAAGATAATCTATACTGATAAACAATCCTTTAAGAACTAGTTTTTTTATGTAGGCACTTGAACAATTGAAATCGTCAATTCCAAAAACTGGTAGTCGTTAGATTTCCTGGCTGGATCGCAATAAAAATAAACTTCAATGAATTACAAATGTGTGTTTACTTTTAATTAATACTAATTATGTAAGTTAATGTCTAATCAAAAAGTAAATGTATAGCTTATATAGTAAATAGTAATGCGGTACTGTATATACATACATGCATATTTTTATTAGTATCTGCTGTAGGACTTGTAAAAAAAAGCCTCCTTATCGTCCCTCAATGAGTAAAACTATTTTTCTAGAATTTTCGGTCCAACAAGTACAGCTTTATTTTTCACATTAAATATGGAAATTTTTTGATCTGTGACATATAGGTTTACATTAGCAACATTTATTACACTTTCATTTATTCATGTTTAATATTGTTTTCCGAGATACAAGACAATAAAAGGAGCATCGACAACGTTGAAAGACTTGGGTATGATAATTACTTGATGATAATTGCTACCATATACAAATAGTAATACAAATCCCATCAAAACAAATTATTAGGAAATAATATCGGTATGATAATAAGAAATAATTCAACTTGAGAAACGCCGATGTTTCTTTTTTTATCAAATGTAATTGCTACATTTGATTCCTTGCTAAGCTTAAGAAAGTCAATCGAAAATCGTACGAGAACCCCTTTTCCTGTCAGATTTATTTCCTATTATTATGCAGGACCAATATTCTTTTGCATCAACATTAAGCAATTATTTAATATGCAAACGAATTAATGGTACGATCGAAAGATGAAATCACATAAAACAAAATAATAAAAAAAAGATGCTCAAATTTATGATACTCTACCTGGATAAAATAACAGTACTTTTACTTTCAGTCTAGAATAGAAAAAAGTCTAGTGCTGAAGTATAAAAAATATTGATAAATAAGCTAACTTACTATGTATAGTTTTGACCGGGAAAAAAAATTAACGATGTAAGGCTTATCTATTATAAAATTTCAAATTTTTGTGACTTAATATAGCGACAAACTGCTAATAGATCATCTAATATTTGATTTACTCTCTTTGTTAAATAAGAATAGTTATTATTACATTTTGTTTATTATGCTTTATATTATTACCAATATGTTATCTAAGTAATTTTCTTGTTTTTATTACCCAATTTTTTTTTCCTTTTTTAGTTTTTTTTCAATAATAGGTTCCAAGGAGGAAGACAACATAATGCATTAATCAAATAAATGCTTGTATTTATATTACTGCCAAGAATTGGACATAAAACTACTATTTACTACTTACGAAAAAAAAAGTTGGTAGTACAGTAACTTTAAAGATGCATAACTGAACAAAGTGGAAGAACACGTGCAACAATGGGGTATTTTTTGCATCAAGACACGATCGGCAGATACGGAAAAGGAGAGGGAACCAAAAAAGAAAAGAGGAGGTGAAATCGGATTATCAGCTATGATAAAAAAGGAATGAATATCTAAATTTGTAAAAATTATATAAAAACAGGATATAACGCATTGCCACTTTTTTTTTCTTTCTTTTTTTCCTCTACTTTTTTTTTTGCCTAAATTTATACAAATTATATTCATAATGGATACACTGCCCCTTCAATTCCGACAGTCAAATCTTGACGCTCTATTAACATATGCTGTATCTAACGTTGACGGTATCATTCAGTGTTCTCCACCAAAGAAACACTATCAACATATGCTCCTACCCAGTTTACAAAGTTTTATCACAACCATGTACAAACGATGTCATCTAACCCCCACAGTTCTGATCATTGCTTTAATATATCTTGACCGATTAAAATGTAACCTGCCGAACCAAGCCCGAGGAGGTATATGTTTGATATAAATAAACTTATGTTAATTAAACAAAAACGTAACGCCATATATCCTGGGCTTCTGTATATGAAAGTAAAAAAAAAGTATTGCTTTTTATTAATCTTAACTGATGTGATTTATACATTACTTTTTTATCTTTTATTAGAATTTGATACGCATTATAAACTTTTTCTTGCAGCTATTCTACTAGCGTCCAAATATATTGAAGATCATAATCGTCTGACCAAGTCAATCTATCGAGCTGTTGCACCCTTATATGGGCCTCGTGACTTAGCGGAAATGGAGCGTAGTTTCTTGGCCATTGTCAATGTAAGTCAGATTAAATGGGCGCGTGGATGGGGGAGAAGGAAAAATTATGACGCATGGTTTTTTTTCTCAGACTTTTTTTTATCTAATTACGGGAGATAGTTTAATCTGTACGTTGATCTCGACCACGTCCACGAATATACTCAAGAACGTAAAGAATTTTTTGGACTTGAACTCGATTTAAACGAGAAACTTGCGTTGTGTAAATAATAGCATTACTCTTTGTATACCCCCTTATTTTTTTTCGCTTTATCATATCTTGATTATCACCTGGCTTATCGCCATATTTTGATATTGATAAAACATTTATATCATTGAAATTTTCATCATGACACAAAGAAATAACATCAAACTCAATAAAAATGTCTCTTTGTTTACTTGTAAATAAATAATAAAACACGATTCTAAAATACACAACGTTTGAAACGGCATTTGAGTTACTATGAAGAGAAATAGCGAAGAAAGGGTGCTATAAATACCCGTCCAGTAAGTGCAAAATTAAACCAGGTGCCTGCGAAGCAAACAACTCTTCTCCATCCTGTAACTTCTTGTCTGTATCCAGTTCTCTCGCGAACAGTGACTTCCAAGAGTACACTCAATCCCTGCATAGTAAAAAAGAGCAGATTTTCACCAGTGCTTTCACGAAACAAAGAAAGCATGAGAATCTCGTGAAAAATACCACTAATAAAAAATACCGTTAACCCGCGGATTTTTTGATTGACAACGCTACTTTTGTTTTTTTCAATATCTTCCTTCCCTTCAATCAAACTTGTTTCTTCCGGAGCAAAAATCAATAAATGAAAGAGTCTTTTCATGTATAAATTCCATCGGTGACTATATGTAGGATAAAGTTTTACAACAACAATAATAGTAACAACATTGAAAAAAAAAAAAGAGAATCAGTTATAATAGTTACAATTACTGCACATTTCCGACGTTGCTATGATAATAATCTATTTATTTTTTTTACCTCCAAAACTCCTTCGGTGTGGATGCTATCATTGGAAAATTGAATAAATCGATGGATGGTATTCCGAGCGAAAGTTGTTGGATCCCTGTTCCAATATCTGCAACCCCAAGAAATAAGTATGCCTTACATCCAAATAATAATGTCGAGAACAAGCTATTCGGGTGTAACCACGGCAAACTTAATATAGATGATAGTTGCTTTGGAAGAAGTGGATCAACAATCAGTTTCATCATGATCAACTTGCCAATGCCACGAGCAATTCTTGTTACTCCTTTGATTCGAGCATCTTGCTGTTCTTGCTCCGACAATACCAGTTTTGGTATTTTTCGCGTTGCAAGCATCCATCTCTTATCGGCAGGTGCATCCAATAATAGGAATTGGAGAGAATCAAGCCATTCACAATAGGTATATTTTTCCACAGGTATCACTGAGCTGTACGCCACATAAAACCATGGCAGAGTAATAAAAAACAGATTGGCACCGATCCTTGGCGAAGAAAGTGCAAGAGGAATCGCTGTGTGGGTCCCCATCAAAAGTAATCGTAGCTGATTCTTTCTTAATGGGATCTTTTTTTGGTTTTTGAATGCAACATAATCTAGTGTCATTAACCCACCGTAGATTCCAATCAGTACTGGAGTGCGCACCACAATGGCCGGTGGCACTATAATGCGAAAAGGTGGTTCGAGTGAACCTGGCCAGGGCATAATCTCGGGAGGGAAAAGATGGTTTCATTTTTAAAATTGTGGCTGTTCCTGAATCTTATTACACTTATTTATTAATAAGGCAAATGCATAAAAAGGTCTGCTTTGCTACGCAGAAACCTCTCACCTATTTCATACAGTTTGTTGCATAGCTTTTCTTAGTCTGTTTAGTAATATTATTTAAATTTTCCTCTTTCTACCGACACCAATTTCTTTCATTCTATATCAAAAAGACACTTTTTTTGGGCCTTCAGAAGAAAATTTTGATAAAGTTACAGATAATTTCACATTAATTTCTGGACGCCTAGCTATTATGATGTTGGGGATAGACAAAAAAGAAACAATTTAAAGGGAAGACTTTGGCGCAAACGCGATTTTGATCTATTATTCAAAAATAAAGCTTTACTGAGGGAGAAAGAAAAACGAACATAGCGTCTGGATATTATGCTATAAACTTATTACAGTTATATTGCTATATGGCAGGTATTTGTCAGAAAACACCTGTATCATAGTGTAGTAGCAGTAACATGACTAAATTTTGTGCGTACGTAGTAGAGCAAAATTGCAGCCTAAACGTATAAGAATAGTTTTCTTTTTGGAGTTTGATGCTATGAAATGGATATTATTATTACTCAAGACATATTACTTTATTTTATCTATTTTATAAAATGAATTTTATTGACGGCCTCGGAAATAGAATAATTAACAGCTGTTGTAAATTCAGATACATTGCTATTTTATAAAATAAAAGGTTATCGCTGATGAAAAGAGCATCTACAAGGATTTTGTTGAAACCCACGTTTTTCGGTATATCATTTTATTTTAGTTACTCTGTTTCCTTCAAATATAGTTTTCTGAGTAAGACCCTGTTTCGTATATTATCTACTACTACTACTACGCATGCATAATACATAAAAAAAATTGCTTTTGATCCTCAAAAAATTATAAAATTTCTTAAAAAAAAAAATTATATATCAATTTTATTGATAAAATAAACTGCCTGTACGCTGACTCGAACAACGAACCTTTGGTTTACAAGACCAACGCTCTGCCATTGGAGCTACACAGGCCCTTTGTACTTGTTTCATCTTCTTTTCATGTTGTTTCATCAAGAAGTACCAAAAAAACAAAAAAAAAGCAAAAAAACTTTAATTAAAAAGATGTTGTTAGGTATATATTTTCAAATTACTAATAAACATATAATAAAATTAATATCATTGTGTAGAGAAAATTCAGGGCTATTGAATGATATATATTTCATCAAGAGAAAATAATTGTATCAAATGTTATGAATTTTTAAAGTTATTTTTATTATAGTTATATATATTATTATTATAGATTTTACTCTTTTTTTTTTTTTAGCCTTGTGATTTTGAAACCCAGCAATTGATATATGTAGTAATAAAGCATAGTATTAAAAAAAATAGAACTGTCTAATGGTAGAGTCTAGGGCATTATAGAAGAATAGCTAATAAATAAAAAGTTATTATAGATTTTATATTCTTATTTTTTAATTAAATAATAGTAGCAGCTCCATAGTAACAATCTCATAGCAACAATAATCTTATAGTAGTAAGAATGCCATAATATTTAGGTCTCCATAGCAACGATTTTTTTTATAATAACAATAATAGAAAATACTTCTTAGTTCCTCAAGAGAACTAATCTTTACTTAAGAGCTAATGAACTCATAGTACTTTTATAAACTTTTTTTAAAACTTTTTTTTTTTTAAAAAATAAAAATAAGTAAATATATGACATCTAATCAATATGATAAAAAATGCAAAAGCCCTTTTTTTTTTAGCTAAATTATATTTTATTATAAAAATAATCAAATTACTTTTTCTAGATTAAAGTCATAAATTTCAGCTAAGGTACTGGTATACAGTCATATCGAAATATAAATAGTAATAGCAGCTAATGAGCCACTATCCTAAAAGTAGCTACAGTAGAATTTTTTTTATCTAAAGTTGTCATTAAATAAAAGTTGGAAGATACTATACTTGTTGTATCTAAGCTAACAAAAGTAATCATTAAAAAAATTACAGCTGCTGTGCAAAGTGGAAAAAGAAACTAGTACTGCCGTCACATCCACAAAAATATTTAAAAAAAAGTTTACCCCTTTCCTCCTTTTCTCCTTTCTCCGTTTTTATTTTTATATGCCTATTATCAATTTTATCAAATATGATTATCAGTGATATTTCAGTATTATAATCATTAAAGAATAAGTATTTATCATGGTTATCGTGTTCCAATTGTCAATAAATGGGCTTAGGTGTTTCTGCAGTAATTTCCTGCAGTAGTGACCAGACTTTCCCAACCAACATGTAGGATTTGCTTAATAAAAACTCACCACATCTTTCCTTAAGAGGAAGGTTGCGGTAGCTGCAGTAGTGGAGTCTGCAGTAACGAGAAAACTGCAGTAGTCTTACTCAACATCATCAGAAAAGCCATATAACATTAATTTTATGATTCTTTTTTTTTTTATTATTTCCATGACTCACTATGAGATTTACATCATCACTAGTCATATTTATTTAAATTCTGAGCTAGTAGATATAGAATTGTTTTAATAATTTTTCATAAGTTCTGTAGTGTCATGGAATTAAGAATGTAAAAATACCGGAAATTCTAAGGGTCTACCCCTGATAAAGCTAAAAGGATCATCCTAAGAACAAGGTTATCATACCTTAAGATAAAATTCTTGAAGATACATTCCTCAGATGACATACCAGCAATAACTTATCATTATAAACAATTCATATAAATAGACCAAGTAGTACATAGAATAATAATCTTTATCTTATTTTTAAGAATAAACACTGTTTCAAAGGACTCATCGTTTTATTTACGTTTTTTATTATTGAATTAAATTATTACTCTATCGTACACCTCAAGTTCTACAAAAAAAAATTCATAAGAAAAAAATACTTACCGTATGGAGCCCCGAATCCATAATTTTTTTGGTTAAGGAGATCTATCAATAACAATAATATAATTATTTAATAAAAAAATCTAATATCTGAAAATAAAACTGCTAAGGCAAAAAAATTGGAATTTTTTTTATAGAGTTTTATTTCTAGTGGCTTTCTCTAGAGAAAGAACCAAAGAGTCGCGTGCGCAAGTCAAGACTTGAGCACTAATTGATTCGTATGAAAATAAACTATTTGTTTGTTTTCTACTAGTATTGTTTCACAATACAGACATTGAAGATCTGCTAGATGATTTTCAATCATCAAATCCTTAATCTATATAAAATTTTTAAATTTATTACTTTTTATTATTTTCATTATGTTTTTACTTCTAGGAATATATAAAAATAACAATTCACTATCTTTATTATTAAATATAATATAATATAATAATTAATAGTTATAGATTATTCTTCTAACCGGACTCTGCAGAAACTGCTTTGTAATCACAATTACTCGGAACAATAGTCGCAGTAGTATATCATATACATTGATTAAATAAAGAGAAAATAATAAATAGAAATAATATAGTAATAAGAAAAAGAATCATGTGCGTTCGAATCTGACATAGTGAATAAATAAAATAATTCAAAAGTTAATATATATATAACTGTATGATTTAGCTGTTTGAATTTCAGGCTTGAGAAGGTATAAGTAAGCTTCACAGATAGCATTTATTTACATTCACTAGATTATAAAAATTAAGTTCAATTTATTGAGAGTGAGAAGATTGATTTAAAGTACTCGACGTGATTTTTGTAACTATGGAAAAAAGAAGCATTATATGGTCATGCCTCTTGTACTACTACTGTTGTCTTCTTGTGCTACTACCGCAGCTACTGCAGGTTCAGTATTCAGTAAATGTTTATAAGTAAATGCTGCATGTTGTTCGGCGTCTGTCCGCTGTGTTTGGTCGAGCCATTGATCCTTCATTACTACCCTGCCCTCCAAGTTGTACCTTTGCATAAATAATATTTTCTAAAATATAATGACGTTGAAATAACAGCGCTTTTGTTTCGTTTTGAATAATTTTCCTTCTTGGTTCAGTAGTATAAAGATAATGAATTAGCTTATTCAACTTATTAAAAGCACATGACAAATTAAAAATAAAAATATTGTACATTTATATTATATAATAGGGAATGACTACGGGGGCGCCAAAAATTTATAGTCAGACGAAGGGTGCGCCAATTCTGAGCCGGCACTTTAGTAACATGGCGCGCACTTCGTCTACCCTTCGTCTACTCTTCTTCTTCTCTTATTCAAAATATTCACAATCTCAACAATACTTATTAACAATATATTTAACATACTGTGTCAATTGGACATAGAGTTTCTTTCTATTTCTACCCATAAAAAATACTCAAAATCGTTGAAGCATAAAATTATAAAAGAATGTAATATATTGTAACTATACAAAGAAGCCAATAAGGTCCGAAGCAGTAGGGCAGCATAGATTAAAAAGTGTACTAAATGTAAAACATATATCAATAATACGTAATATACTATGTTTGTGTCATAAATAAACGAAATTACAAGAAAAGAGCATATGAATTATAATATAGAATGAGTGGGCTTATAAGAGCAGCTGAAAAAAAGGATTATTATTTGCATACGATAAAGGAATAACTTGGATAATACACATTAGTAATTAAGAAAGTACCATATAAATAGGGAAGAAGAAAGAAATTGGGTCATACATAGTAGAACGAAAAAAAAAAGATGATATACATATCATAGTACAAAACGATTAGAAAAAATCAAATTAACATAGATATCTTGTTGAATAAAAATAGCTTCTAGAAATCTCTCTTGAAAGTCATAATCTTCGTCTTGTGGCTGATCGTAGACTCCAGAGCCAAGATTTTGATTCTTAAACAAGATTTCTATTGCATCCTCATATGAAATATTGTTGTAATCTTGTTGAATGAGTCAAGCACAAGAACACTTTGTATGAAAGATAGCGACATAGTCTTCAAATGTTATTTTCTTTGTTAGAATGAACTTATGTTAAAAAAATACTGCTTGTCAATGGATCCCGTAATAGCAAGCTTATATTAATATATACAACATCTATTACTAGTAAAGTACAATAATCCATTACATAATTATTCCAAAATGTCATTACTGAAGCCTTCAAAAATAAAAATAAAAACTGGATATGATTTTTTACTTTAGGAATTAATTCTTAATTTAATTTGATATTACTATATATATTTTGATAGATTTTCAAATGGGTTAAAATTTTTATTATCATAAAATATTCAAAGTTTTACGATTCAACTAGTCTTTCATATTTTTATTCATAATCCTTTTATTTGAAGTGGAGGAAAACACAGTTTAAATAAGACATGTTTCATATAGCAAACTTGAACAAGAGCAAGCATAAATAAAACAGACGAAGGGCGCGCCATGTTACTAAAGTACCGGCTCAGAATTGGCGCGCCCGTAGTCATTCCCTATTTTTTATCAGGGACGATCTAAAAAGTTTATATGCGTGCCTTAAATATTAAAGTGAAAAACCATAGTTTTTTTAGTCATGTAATTGTCTATATACCTTTTTCCACGTAGAAAACTGGTTTTGTCTTTCTACCGTCGGTAACGATATGCATCGGGGACCCAATCCCGTAACGAAATGTCTTTGGCTAAGTTGGCAAATCACAAAACGCTTAGATAACATATCTTCCATTTAACTTCACGGTCCATAGCGCAGCATAAGATTACAGCCTCCATCGCAAGGCGTTGAAGGGAACGGACCATTGAATCGCCGAGGTTCCATGGAGCATCCACTAAATGTCTGTTAGGTTGGTAAAAAGCGACAAAATAAAAAAAGATAGAGCAAAAAAGTTTTGTGCGACAGGTACTTTTTTGTTTAGTTTATCACTGCAAATGATGGGGGTGTTTGGATATTCCCTTCTAGTTGGCAAATAACTTATAAAACTGCGCATTGTCCCTTTTGGAGTCAAAGCATTCTTCTCTTTCCTTTTGTTTTTCATTGTGATTCATTTCATGGGTTTCATCAAACCACAACCAGGGAAAAAAATTGCTACCAAAATGGTCCCAGTTTCGTCCAATGGAATATTGAATGTCGATGCAATTTCGTGGACAAATCCTATAAAAATCGTAGAAACATTATCTGACGGCATCATTCGTGGTACTGCACCAAATTTTGCCTATTCAAATTTACTTCAAACTTTCCAAACATTTTAACATCAGCAACAGATAATCAATCAAAACAACTTGAAAAAATATGTTGATAATTGTCTTAAATATGCAACCAATAATAAGTTCAAAGAGCAGTGTGGACAAGAATATTTGAGACGTCGGCGTTCAATCCAACAAAATAAAGTCCAATAAGAAGTACGTGACCTTGCAAATAAAGGACTAGAAAGCGCGTTAGATATAACAAGTAAATCAATTGGTGATATTCATAAAAGAACTAGATAATAAGCATCTTTGCTTTATACAGTTATACAGTGTTATTATTCTTTTTCTCATTCGCTCATACTCTTTTTTATATAGATCAAGCTGGTGGTAGTAGCAGTAGTGCTGATAATAATAATAATAATAACAGTAATAATGGTAAGCTAATTCATTTATGATTCTATAATATCCACAATATTTGATTCTTGTGCTAATTCCTTGTTGATAATATTTTATTAAGATGGCCACGAAGTTCTGGATGGACAGGATGGGGGTGGTGAAGAAGAAGAAGAAGATGATGATGATGATTGGTGGGGGAAAGAGTTATATATTTCCATACTTTCCAAGAACAATGATAAAGTTTGAAGTTGGTGGCAACTAAACCGGAAATATATAGCTTACAGAGAATCAGACAACATGATACCTCAACAATGAATTCCTCATCGCTTTTATACACACCTGAAAAACCGAAGTTGACACCACAGAAGTTAAACAAGTTATGCACGAGCTGCGACATCTGTCTTTCGTGCGTGGAGAATGATATTCCTGCACATTTACAACATGAATATGAAACGATCCGTCAAGAAACCTTCCAAATGATTAGTATTACTAAATTTGAAAACACAGATAACATGATTAAAGCGGCATTACAGGAGGGGGTTGATTCGGAAGATGTTGTATATGGTTTGTGGAACGCAGATCGCGAGGCAAGACAAACTATGGGTACTACAGATAATGAAAAAGAAGTTAACCGGTTACCATGTCTAGGATTGACAGACTTCCGGTCTATGTGTATGAACGATTCCTTTCGTGGTGATCATGAAAGAAGCTTTTGGGTTGAGCGTGTTGTCCACTCTTCAAATACCTTGGATCGTGCTCAAAAATAGTGTTTTCTTGGTATGGAATATAAAATAGGAAAAATATGATACCTTACATAGACCGAAAGCTAACTTTGCTCCTTGTTTTAATATATATATATATAGGTGTGAAGATATGGCTATTTCTCATCATGACAATCAATTATCGCCCTCAAAATTGGACAAATACGACAAGTAATGCATTTGCGGATGGTATTAGAGGAACGGATAGTACTGAAAAGATATTCATGGAATTATCATCATCATCATCATCATATAACAAAGAAGGCTTTAAACATAGTATTGATGATTCGTATAAGCTCATTAATGAAATAACCAGTGCATTGAAGAAGGAATTACGTAGTAAGTCAAATGCAAGATATGAATCAGTACTCAAGCTTGCTGTGGTTGGTGGTGTGATGGTGTTGCGCTCAGCAGTAATTCCAACTTCCTGGGATAAACGTTCTAACATGATGAAAATTTTGGAATTATTAATATGCCTCTATGTAAGTACTCTATCATGTAAATTGTCAAGCGAATTAAACCATATTTCCATTTAAGACCATTAGACTGATGTAGTGGACATAAAGATTATATATTAATATAATGAAATGAAGACACATAAGGACCTTGAAAAAATATTAGATAATGAAATGAATCAAATGACTGCTGACCCCGTTTTAATGACAGAAACACTTAAATTTAAGATGAGCAATATCCGTATCGTAGCTAGAGAAGATGACTAACCATCTTTTCGTATTTTTCAATCCATATACATTCTTATATTCTCAAAAAAAAAAACACTTGTATATAATTAAGCATTTTTTCATTTATCGCTTTATTTAGTTTCTATTTTTTTCAATCTATATACATTATAACTCCTTTATATATACCATACATATATAAAAACATCATCCTTCTTTTCCTCCATCTTTATTATCTTTTTATATGTAGCTTTGTTGCTTAACTATCAATTACAACTATTTTGATTAATTAAATACTACTGGCTCTTACAGTACTATATTATGTGAAGAGAATATAGGAGAAGGTTTATTGGATCAATCACTTTTAAATATACAGTAGAAGATTTGCCAATATCAGATTGTGTATCTCATTTTCACCGAGTGAAAACAATTTTGCCTCAATTTCATATCATGGCCCATTTTCATTCCAAGTGGCCAAAATTAACTTCCAACGCTGTACATCCATCCATTTTGACCAGTTTGCCAAAAAAAAAAAAAAAAAAACTAATTCTAGTCAACTACCCTTCGTGCTTATTGTGCTGGAAAGTTAATGACAAAATCAACTTCCCATTCACCGAGAAAGCCTTTATTAATCGATGGTTATTTTAGGTAATATTCACTAAAGCATTAAAATGTGTTGAAATATTTCGTAAAGAGATATAAAATAAAGAAAAATGATACACTACTATTATGTGCAGTTGTATTCGAATAATAAATTATATGAGAATAGTAATTTGGGTTGTGAGAGTTCTTCATATCCAGGACATTCATACGTCTGAATCCCACAAAAAAAAAAAAAACTTAAAAACACGTTTATGAGGCTTTATGCTCAATGAAAAATAATATCAGGTCAATTATTAAATTGTTAAAAGACTAAAAGATATATATAATAAAGATAGAGCTAAAGAACTAAGAAAAGCTTTATTTGAATTAAGTGTGGTATATTTATACTATTAGCAAAGACAGAAATCTGTCTTCTTTGCTGTGTCAGAATATTAGTGTTCCATGCTATGGCAGAAAAATGTCTTTGCTATGACATAAATGTATCATTCCATAAGGCAATCAGATCACGTAATCTAGTCATTTTTTGTGATAATGTCAGCAAAAATAATTATAATTTCAAATTATTCTTCCGTTCTGAAAGAAAGTTTTAAAGGATGAGGTGTATCAGGAGCAACAGAACCATAGTATATTTTTTTTTTTGCAAGGGTCCAAGAGTTTTTTTTATTTTACTGATGTAAATGTGATTTTATTTACTAATAATAGAATAATTTTATTGTATATGAGAATACAGTAGCATCACTTAAATATATTAATAATTATGATCTTTCTTACGTACTAATTCTGCAGGTGACAATGAAAATATCCCTGCAAAAATGAAATGTATAGTAGTATAGTATAGTATATCAATTAATAAAACTTGATATAAATAGTTACATAGTATATGGGGAAGAAACTTGTATGTATCATGTTTCTTTGTTTGTGTTGAATAAGGCTTTATACAAAGAAAAAAAAAAGAGTGTAAGGGGTAATGTATATTAATCAACTATATAAAACAAAGAAATAGGGTAGTAAGTAACTTGTTAAATTGAAGAAACGACACAAGGATGAGAAATAAGTCTATAAAAGAAAAAGAAAACTAAATACATACATGCCTTATTCTTTTTTCTTTATTATCATATTTTTTACGACATCTATAATGGACATCGACATTGAACCCGAGTTGCATTTGCAAAACGTTCAACACACAGTGTACTATACGTTAGTACGTACGATCGAAGATCGACTACTGGAAAGTAGTATATCTCTCAGTCCAAATACTGAGAGCTTTGTTGACGTAGTGGCGGGGAACAACGCAGATTTGGGGGATTACCAATCACTTCTCCAAGTGGCAAGATGTTCAGCATCGTGCACTAACAATGAAGTCCAACGAGCACTTGGTCTCGTCCATCTACAGGACCAAGCTGAAGAGCAACATCACCTGCCACCCAACGACCACGTATATTACTACGTGAGGTCGATTGAATTGTCGAAAGACGAATTCGAACGTGTAATACATAGATATTCGAACGGTAATATTAGTAGGCTTAAATAATGCACTTGATGTTTTTATGATGATAATAAAGCAAGAAGAACGACTTTTTCTAATAACTTGCTATATAACTACAATAGAATTCTCAGATAGCATATACATTGAAAACTTACGAGAGCATCTCATCAACCACCCTTGGCGTAATGACACTATATATTTGCGATATGGTGGGTGCACTAGTCACACGACACCACTGCAACGCCTACATGAAGATACCTTACCAGGAGCTAGTCCAACCCGTTTTTCCAACTTTTATCGATCACTACATCATGTACTGCCAGACAAACAGTTTCAAGTTTTTCTTGTTCCAAACTTGAGCATCCAAGGTCGCCTTGAAGATTATGATACCCGGTATCAAGTGGATGGCCGTGAACAAATACTTATCCACTTCCTTGGGCGGTCAACTTTGTTAAATTCACAACCAGGTGGATATTATCGGTATTATCAACCTTTAAATGACGATATTCAATCCATCCAGCCTCTTCGTGATGCCCAAAATTTAAGAAACGCTGAGCAGTACCTTTTTAATGAACAAGGGCCAGTACAACCACCTGATAACGCACATGTACAACAGTTACAAGAAATCTACAATACTGGTTACCGTATTCAGCTTCTCCAAGAAGTTCCTTACTATGGTGGATTGATTACCAATGATCACGTTACCTTTTTTGGAAATCAAGCTTACCCCAAAACTCAACGGCCAGTTCGCGGAGGTGACGTTACACCGATAATAATATTTGCCAAAGACATTACGAGGACAGACTTTGCTCTACTTAGAAGCTTTTTCGACGGCTCTCGGAGTGGCGCTATCACCAAAGATTTGATCACAGAAGTTTTCCACTTTCAACAACAAGTAATCCCTCAATTCACGCCACCTGCTTTCCACGACCTATGGCCATGTCGACCACGATCACGCCAAAGAGGTGATCTCCCCCAGTCATTAATTCACACTTCTGGCCGTATTATGCAAAATTTACGTGCTGCGCTTATTATAACTCTGGGATTTTCCCCAGCATCGGTTGGTTTTTCAAATTTCCAAGGATGGTATGAAACTCTTACATAAATTTACTTTTAGTCATAAAATCTTTATATATATATCCACAAACCTTATTTCTAACTTGAAATATATTATGTGTTTTTGCAGCTATTCACTTGGAGTAAATGAATACTCAACCAGTCTTGGAATTCCACAAATAATCGATTATGATTATCAATATGATGCTGGGCGTCAAGATCAACAAGGACCTCGCTTTAAATCAATAATGATTCCACATCTACATCCTGGTTTTGTTAGCTATGGCTCAGCAGATCCAAGAATTTTGAGGCTTATGTTTCTATGTTGGTGTCGAACACTCATTTTGCTTGATATAATCATCGAACTATTGAACATACAAAGACCAGGTGTTCCAGAGCCTGGTACAACCGAATTTTGTCAACAAGTCTTAAACACTTGGGAGCAACGGGAGAGCGTAACTGATTTGCCAAATCGTATAAACGAAGCGCGTGCTGCAGTTATCAATCTTACAAGCTCTTTAGCAACAGGTAATAAGACGATTATGTGTTACTGTTGGATTTTTTAGATTTATAGATGAACTAGTTAATAATTATGATCTTGGTAATAATAGAACGTTCTTTGAGTCGCCTTTCCCGAAGTGAACTATATGGACAGCCTCCGCCAGGTCCAGGTGCATATGTGTCGTTGGAATATGGTCGTGCTTCAATGGCATCCAAAAGGGAGCGTTATGGACTTGCGGCTGGAAGACCAAATTCTCAAGAAAGAATAAGTCAGCGACTTCGGCTGGAACGAGCACGGTATCCCGAACTTCGCAGGCTCCCAAGTTTTGTGAATGGTTTGGATGAATGGAGGATATTTTTTGACAATTTGAGAGAAGATACAGTAATATTTAATGCTATATTGGCTAGGATTGGTGTAGAAAATATAGTTCCTTTGGCAGGTTTAACAAGGGGTCAGACAAGAATACTGACTACACGATGTCAACCACCAGTTGGTTGGACAGGTGGGAACGAGTGGATGAATGACCCGGAAATGGCCATGGCAGCGTTTTCACAATTTATGGAAGATCTACGAAGTAGGATTCCGGCTGTATCCCCAAATGAGTTACGTCGACGAGGTGGACTTGGACTACTTGCACGATTTGGACATTTGTTTATCGATTTTTTTATTCGAAAACCAGTTCGTTGCGACCGTAATGGTAAAGTGCACTTACAAGTGTTTTTGGACGATTTTGTACAACACCGTGCCGAGCCCGAGGGAATTTTCGTTGGTGTACAATATCAAGGAAATAGAATGATTGATTTAGATCCAGATATCTGTGACCATGCACTTGTAACTTTTGTTCTTTTTATTTTTGTCAAAAAAAAATAGTAAGAATTAAGAATGATAATCTAATACATAATATTAATTTCTCCAGGTACTAAAAAATGAAGACAACACAATAGCTAGACCAGCCAATAATCCAAATGAAGAGGCAAAACTGATATATGATTGGTGGTTGTTATTACATTCCAGGGATGGATATTTTGCATGCTTTAGAAGAACAGTGCAAGAATTAGGGTTAAACTTACGAAATTATATTCAACAAGAAGTCGATCGACCATTGGCTCAACAGTTTAGTTGGCGAAATATTATTAATCGATTTCTAACCACATCATGCCCTGTTTTGAATACAAACTATATGTTTCTAACGCAACGACGGTTTGCCTCGAGAAGAACACGAACACACCGCTATGGCTATCAAGTTTCTCTTCGAGTAATTTACACAGAAATTTCTACCTTTGTCAATAATGATGCTCAATTGGCAAACACGACTGAATTTGAGCGTATTATTTGGAATATGTATTTACAAGAAGCTAATCTACGGACGTAAGTGTATACTAATGCTAGTTCTCATGATTTGGAAAGTATTCTAATTATGTGATATTTTTAACAGACAATTGACAAGAATATTTAAAAGTAACGAACAAGCTGTCGGGTTCACACTACGTACGGAAAGAACGGGATCCACAGTGAACCCTCAAACCGGCACACAATACAGTATTCACCAATGGACCTTCAGACGTACAAGATAATATACATTTATATTTTATTCAATATATCAGCACTTTCAGGGTGTGCTTTTTTACATTTCATTAGTTTTAGTATGATGTTTCAACCCGCTATTTTTCTTTTGTTTTTCTTTGTAACCTCTTTGTTACATTTTTTTTAAAAAAATAAAATAAACTGTGAATGATTTCTTGTTTATTGCTCTTAAAAGTGCTAATAAAGAAAAATTACTTTCAGTGTTTAATTGCTTTCATTAGACTTAATAATAACCGCTTCTATTCTCACTCTTTTTGTAATATACTGTAACGTATAAAAATTAAAGACATTTTTATATCAACAAAATTACCCTCATCATTATTATATTTATTCTTTACCATTATTATTATTATTTATATCACCGATAAAGTATCACAAAGTACCAAATTACGTGATATTATTGGAGCGTGCTGCGACACATTTGTGTCGAAGCAAAGACGCATTTATGTCGGAGCAATGACACATTTATGTCAAAGCTGCGACACTTTTCTGTCGAAGCTACGACACTTTTACGACGAAGCAATTAGTATAAATACCCCTAAATTATTTCAAATAAAATTCAGTTCTTTAGTTCTATTTTTACCTTTAAATCTTTTAGTCTTTTAACAATTAAATAATTGACCTGACAATAGTTTTCTTTGAGCATAAAGCCTCTTAAACTCATTATAAGATTTCTCTTTTGTGGATTCAGACGTAATATTCCTGAATATAAGAACTCCCACAACCCATATTTCTATTCTATTTCATACAATTTATTACTTAAATACAATCACATAGTATATTATTTCTTCTTTATTTTATACATTTATACGAAGTACTTCAATCACACATTGAACGCTTCAATACATGTCATTGTATGACATACTCTGAAGTCAGTTTACTTTTTTATTTTGCTTTGTTACACCTACTAAAAGTCAAAAGAAAATCTACTTTTTTTCTTTAATAATATAAATGTAATAGTGCAACATGATCGATTATTGTATACTTATAATCGGGTTCTATAAGTCAGTTTATAAGAAAATGTAATAGTAGGAATTGGTAAATAAAGGAAGAGGGCTCGATAATATATATGAATAAAAATGATTATTGTTTCTTGGTTGTCAGAAAACCTTTTATTTATATACGTCGAAATATCAGGGGCTAATTAACGTCTAGGTAACTAATATATATCTAATTATCAATGACCAACATTTCTATATAGAATATATATTCTAATATTTCTATATCCAATCATGTACTCAACTATGTTATCGTCTGTCCTTAGTATTCCGCGGATAACCATATAGATCAACGACTTATGAGAAACGTATTAGTTTTTACAATATCTACTATTATATAGAAAAGATAAAATTTTAAAAAAATCTTACATATTAATAAAAATAATTATTTAAAAAAAAAGATATATTTTCTTTTCTTATAAAAAATGCAGGTCTAATAAAAATAGAAAATTTAAGAAAATCTTTATTCTTAAATATAACAATTCATCTAGAAAACTATTTTTTATTTTAAAAGATAAAATAATATAATTAATATTGGGATGTTTCTCTATGGTTGAATAGATCGTCGTAATGGTTTCACACCATTATAGGTCCAATGACAGTACTTTTCTACCTTCTAAATTAACATAGTCACTACTTTTAAGATAATTACTTTTATATATGTAACAACAGTAATATTATTGATATGATATGTTTTTACATATCGTGTTAAAAAATGATATAATTCCAAGTATATGGCTCCATGAGAATGATAAATTATAATAAATAACTTATAAAAATATAAGAATAAGATAATTCGGTCAAGTTAATAACTAATAAAGTGACCAATCCTGATTGTAGAGGGGGAATAGAAAATAAGAGTGAGTGAGCTAAAAATTTAATTAAGAAAGATATCTGATTTATATCATTTTCTAACTATCTATCTTGATTAGTATGTATGCAACTAATGTGTTTCAGTAACTTGTGCTTGTAACAATTATTCTATATATCTTTAATGAGAGTTACGATTCTACTGGTCTGCTTGGAACACAATTTTTTTGAGAAGACGATTTATTGAGGGCTTCAGTAATTCTGCAGTAATTTCCTGCAGTAGTGACCGGACTTTCCAGGACAGACGCCGAACAACATGCAGCATTTACTTATAAAAATTTACTGAATACTGAACCTGCAGTAGCTGCGGTAGTAGCACAAGAAGACAACAGTATGTAATAGTTATACGCTGAGTTATATTTATGTATATCGGAAAGACCAAGTGTTTATTATTATTTATAAGTTAGACTATTTATATTGATACTAAATTAGGATAAGGGATGTATACTATCACATTACTCCCCCCCTTCACAATTTTTTTTTGATTCTTTGAATGGATACAATTGTTCTTGATTTGCACTTGTTTCCTTCATTCCCTTCTTGTTTTCGTGTTTTAATGAATAACTTGTTTTTGCGGCATTGTTGTATTTTGTTATGCGCCATGGACCAGAAAACTTGGGGTTGGGAAATTTCCAATTTTCTTTTGGAAGAATTCTTAATACGAGGTCACCAACTTGAAAGATTGGGCGTTTTCTGTGCTTGAGATCGTAGTAATGCTTTTGACGTTGTTGTGCCTTTTGAATATTATTTTTGATTTTTTCATGAATAAGTGGAATATAGTGGTTTAAATAAGCGACCCATGATTCCGAGTTGTGTGTCTTCATTTTGGGTGGCGTAATGTTTGCTAAAGGTGGCAAAATAGCTTTTCTACCAAACATAGCTTCAAATGGGGAATAACCAGTAGAACTTTGTTTTTGTGTATTGATACCAAAAGTAACGAACGGCAAATAATCATCCCAATCTTCCGGATAACGTTCTACATACATGGATAGTGCTGTCTTAACGGTAGAATTCATTTCCTTAACCAATCCATCACTGGCTGGATGCATTACACTTGTGGTTGATTTATCTATGCCGAGTCTTGTGCAAACTAAAATCATTGCTTCTGAAATAAAATTTGTTCCATTATCACTGATTAATTTTTTTGGTGTTGAAAATTTTAGGATAATTTCGTACAGTAGAACTTGTGCGATCACATTAGAGTCAAAACCAGAAAGAGGAACAGTAATCACCCATTTTGTCAAATATTCCATGCAAACTAATAAATATCGATTTTCTTTTGATGAGGTCGGAAGTACTGCAATGTCCATTGCCCATACTTCACCTGCTTCCCCTACTGGAATACTTTGTAGTTCTCCGTATTTACGTAATGGACGTTTATGTGTTTGGCACAGTTCACATTCAGCAGTTGCGGCAATAATATCTTTTTGGAGACTAGGCCACCAGGCGACTTGTTTTGCTTGAGAGAGAGTTTTATCGCGACCAAAATGTCCTGATGTGGGATGTGCATAAATAGCATCGAAAAATTGTTGTCGAAGTGTTTTTGGAGTATAAGGAAGTGGATTTTGTTGATTAAAGTATATAATATTGTTGTCTGCCCGAAAGAGTTGTGTCTTTGGTGCTTCTAGAAGTAATCGAATTTCGTCATCTTTTGCTTGTTCCTGCTGAAGAATGTTGATAGTAATGGTATTCTGTTGTTTGATTTCCATTTTGCTGAGTTCGTTTTTGACAGAGTTTGTTTTATCCAAAATGCTGTTACAAGCACGGCTTAATGCGTCTGCATCAATGTTATATTTTCCACGTCTATGTGCTATTGTAAAATTATATATTTGAGTAGCTAAAACCCATCGAGCAATACGTCCTTTTGGTGAGTTAGATGTTAGTATGGCTTTAACTGCTGCATGATCTGTGTATATTGTTAATGAAACTGCACCATGGACATAGCAGTGGAATTGTTCTAGTCCCCAGACGACAGCTAACATTTCTTTTTCTGTCACTGTATAGTTTAATTCTGCTGTAGTTAAAGTTCTGCTGGCATATGATATTGGTCGTGATTGTTGAACTAAAATTGCTGCTACTGCTACTACACTGGCATCTACATCCATTTCATATGGTAAGTTTGGGTCAGCATATGCGAGTTGTGGAAGAGTTGCTAATTTTTGTTTGAGTGTTTCAAATGCTGTTTGTTGTGTCGTTGTCCATTTCCAAGGCTAATTTTTTCGTAATAATAAATAGAGAGGTGATGCTAATGCTGCTAAATTTTCGAGCCAACGGTGATAAAACGTGCAGAATCCCAAAAATCGAGATAAACTTGCTTTGTCGTGAGGTTTTGCATATCGGAGGATTGCTTCTATTCTTGATTTATCGACAGCTATACCGTTTTCTGAGATATAATGCCCCAAAAATTTTACGGACTTCTGGACCCATGTGCTTTTATTTATATTGATTTTGACATGCCAATGGTGTAATGTTGTTAAAACCTTGGTAAGTGTTTGAAGATGTGTTTTTCGATCTGGTGTGGCAACTAAAACATCATCTATATAAAGTTTGATATTGGGAATATGTCCCAGGATTTGTTCCATAAAGCGGCTGAAATTTGCTGGACCACTACAGACACCATATGGTAAAACATTGAAATAAAAATGACCTTTGTCGGTTGAGAATGCTGTTTTTTCAGCGTCTACTGGGTCAAGGGGAAGTTGCCAATATGCAGATTGTAAATCAATAGTTGTAAACCATTTTGAACCTTGACATTCATCTAAAAGTGTATCGATTTTTGGAAGTGGATGTTTGTCTTTTACAGTGACACCATTTAATGCTTTAAAATTCATGCAAAACCTTAAGAACCCATCTGGTTTTGGTACTAATATTGGGTTTGATCGCCATAGACTTTTGCTGGGTTGTATAACTCCTCTTTGTAACATTTCATGTACTTCGCGTTCCAATGCTTCTTTTTCGGCTGGAGATCGTCGTGGCATGCGGCATTGTATTGGTTGAGCATCTTCTGTGTCGATTTTATGTACTGTTGTATTATAAGAGCATTATCTCTTTATCCCAGATGAAATAAGAAATCATATTTAAAATACAGACGTGAACATAACTCAATTCTAAAAAGGAAACTGAGTAAAATCGCATAACGATGCCCTGCGCCTCGTCAACTTAAATT